>VWYI01000341.1:3804-33938 GCA_013399455.1 Anthoscopus minutus | reverse complement strand
AGCTCCTAAAGAACGTAAGGCTCTCGATAGGAATTCCTCAGACCAGATCCATATCCTTTTTATACAGTGGAAACAGGAATTCTGTAGATGTGAAATGAAGAAAATGGGACAAAACATGTAGAACAAGAGGGGAAAAAAAATTTAAAATGGAGAGGAAACAGGGATCCCACCCTGGGAAAAGGAGGAAACCTCCTCGCTGGTGGCCAGTCTTATGGGTTGGCAGCTCTCCTCTGTGGGAGCTGGGAAAGAAGCAGTATTCCTTTGCATGTTATAACTTTTTGGCCAAATTTTACTAAGTCAAGAACAGTGGTACATATCAATCCTTTCACAGGCAATACTCAGCAGCCACACTTCTTTTTTCCTCTTGCACGCAGTGTTTTTAGCTGAGTAGGATGAAAAGCAGTGAATTCTGCAGGGTTGGTGAAGCTGTTTTCCAATTTTTTTGCTCTGGTGATTCATTTAAAACAGTGACTTTGTCTCTTGAGAATTTTACCTTGCTAAGAGGTATGATGTCAGGCAACAAACTTGCTCCATTATGGCTGTATATGTTTCCACTCCTAGCACAACTGATGAGATCTAATGAAAAGGAATTTATTGTTTGGTGTCTCAAAGAATGAGAGGAATTGGCCTTGAAAAATGACAGATATAATAACTATTCTTATGGTTGTACATTATTGTGCCTCTTAAATGAGATACTGCCTAGTCTTCATCTGGCATCAAGATCTACCCAGTATGAGCACAATGTACAGTCACCTTGTAGTTTCTCTCTTTCTTATCTCAGGCTGAATAGTTTAGTCAGGTCAAGACATTTGTACCTAATTTACTTGTGAGAGTTTTCCAACTGTCAATCTGCAAAGAAGTAAAACTACAGAACAATTTTTATCTTTCAGAACTTTTCATTTTAGGATATATAATTGAAGTTCTTAAATTCAGATAGTATTTCCAAGTCTTTCTCATTGCTAATTTGATACTTTAATATCAGGATATTTTGTGAACAAGGTTTAACATTAAAAGAAATTTGAATTAAAAAATTAACCGTGCTTTGGGTAAAATATTACAGAAGAGGAATGTATGGAAAATCAAAGAATAAGCTAGGCAAAACCTTCAAGAAAAAAATGAACGTAGGTAACCTTCATTTTGCTTTTATGATATAGGCAGATAGAGCGGGTGATCCAAGATCACAGCCAGTCTTAAATTTTGTAAGACATTAAAAATTTTGTGGTAGCAGTCCACAGAAATCACAAGGACCATCAGCTGGGCATTAATGGGAAGCCTGTGTATGGAAGATCATCTTGAGAAACAGAGCACTGCTTCAAAGTTCTGTAGCACAATGTCTAGGCTTATTCCTGCAGGTTGCATGCTCCATTATGCCCAATACAGAGGGAAGCTGAAGCTTGACAAATGAGTATCCTCTGCTTTCCTTTGTGCCAAGACTTTAAAATTTTGCAGGATGTGTTAATGTTTTCTCAAAGACTTTCATATTGCCTTGGCAGATATTGGTGGCTTTCAACAAAACATAAGTTATCCTAATGACAACTTTCTGTAAATCATGTCAGAGTAGTTAGGACTAATTTCTTAAATTCTTTTGAGGATTCTTTTGAAGCTCAAAGAAAAGTGATTTTCCAGTCCCTCCAAGGCCTTACAGCAGTCTTAGAGATTTATTTTCTCAAATGGGACCTAAAGTAACAATGATATTACAAAATAAATGTTCTTTACATTTAAAAGTATTTGACATGGGTCTGGTCCCTTTTTTATAAGAATAATCAGTTTTCTGTGACCCAGCAATCCAATCAAGTATGAACCAGTCACGTAATTCCCTGCAGTGGGAGCATGGGCCTCTGGGCCGGAACAAAGCTCTCACAGTTGCCACTGTAAAAATACACTAATAACAAATAAATGAAGTGAGCTACAGAGACAACTGGGTTCAACGTTATCAGCAAGTCTGTAGGATGGTTCAAGCTGAGATCTTTGACAGGGTCATCAGAGAACAGAAAAGAAGGATGCTTTTAGACTCTTTCACAAAACACATTCTGTTTGCATTTGTATGTCCTTTTTGCGGGCTGTTAGCAGTTAATACCATTCTTTTCCCTACTTTCAGCAAAACAGTTCAGTCTGCGAACTAATTACCATGACATAATTTGATTAATGGCTGTACTGCACATTAGCTTCTAGTACACAGAAATTAGGGAAGTTTCATATTTCAGGAAGTTACCTGAGAATCGTTAAAAGTGAACTTATCTAATTCCACATTGGTAAAAAGAAGAAACTCTGTATTTAGTTACACCTATTTATGTGCACAAAGTGGAGACATTGCCTCATCATGCACAGCTGGTCTGTGGTACACATATATATTTAATATTACAACAACAACAACAAAAAGATAGTAAGGTCCCTTCATCTCATTTCTGGACTGAGCCACATAGATGATAAAGTTATTCCATAAATTATTTGCAAAAGAATAAAAATAATAATTTCTGTCAACAGCACGATTGATGTTAATGAAAGCATTTCTTTAAGCAGACCATGCAGAGAAGTAACACACTAAAAATATGCAAAAGAAAGGAAAACCTAGCTTTTCCCTTTTCCCTTTTCCCTTTCCCCTTTCCCCTTTCTCCTTTAATTTTTAATAAAATGAGCTTCTTCATGAGCTACTGCTTCTGTGTTATAGGCTACTGCCTATTAGTACCAGTTGCAACAAACCAAAAGGAATCTATTTCCTGTCAATATTTACTGAATCACTTCTGCAAGCCAGGCTGCAACTCATTTCTAAGCAGGTATATAATATACTTTCACCAGGACTATGCAAAGGCATTGGGTGAAGTTTGAATTCTGTTCTGCAGTCTTGGCATGATCAGGCAAGCCCAGCAATAACACCGAGTGAAGACAGCAAGTCCAAAATCACTTACTGAAGTCAGTTGAATTGCCTTCTAGAGGTTTCTGCTTCCATCCATTGATTGTAAAGCAACCTAGTGCTACTTGCCTCCTAATTTAGGAGGTTCAGTGAAGTCAAACACAATGAATCCAGACTTCCATTTCCACCAGACCCTTTATTCACTCCTTTTGACCCATTCCCTTGTTCTTCACTTCTTTGCAAATACATGGCAGTTAACACAGAGCTACCAAGATGAAGTTATCACACTCCTGTCCTTCTACTCATCTTGTGCAGAAATGAAACACAGTGTAGCTTTTACTCTTAAGGACTTTATCTCTGGCATAGATTGTGAGTCTTTAAAAGCTAGACTTCATTTTTCTTTCAAAGGAAATCAGTATTTCTCTTCCAGAATTTAAAAGTGGCCAAACAGCTCCCTGTATTTGCCAATATCCTTATTGTGCCTACCATTCTTCATACTTTGAAAATATTTATTTGTACATTTCATGCAAATGAAATAATAATTTATAAATTGGGAAATGTGACTTCCATTTTTTCTGATTTATTATAAGATGTATGAAATTGGACAAATTTATTTTTGGCAATTAATTTTTTTAAAGGGAAAAACTTTTAAGTTATCACATATTAACAATATAATATTTAAAAAAAAAGTTCAAATCAACCATATAGAAGCCTGATATAAACAGAATACAGTACTCGATGGATTCAGCTGACATCAGATTGAAAGGAAAGGAGTCTTCTTACAACATTAAAATCTATCAAGTGAGGAAAATATCAATTAGTGGTTAAAATAGCAGTCTTTTGGCTTTTCAAGAAATCAGCCTCCCTATACATAACACTGTTTACTCACAACTGCATGTTTCATTTAAAGTGTATGCATGTGTAAGCAAGTAGGATGCATGTGATTGTTTTAAAAAACACATCACAATGGCATTCCATGGCTTGCCTGAGCCAAGTGAACACTTAAAACTGAACCCTATTATGGATCTATTATTTCCCTGTCAGGAAATATCACTCACCTCAGAACTGGCTTACAACCTTCTTTGTGTGCTCTGCAAACCCCAACTGCTGGGGGACTTCACCATGTAAGAACTTTGCAAAATGAAGAATCCTTTATGAATAATTTAATTAACATATATGAAGGACATGCTAATCTTATGGAGAACAGACCTGCATCCTACCTAAAAGGCAGAATTTTTGGGTACTGAGGAGGTTAGTAACAGAGTACAAGCTTTCTGCTCCTTGCCTTAGTCAAATATATTAACTGGCAGCAATTCTGACACAAGGGAGTGAGAAAGGATCTGGATGTTCATGCACAAATCCATTGGTGGTGCAGAGTATCTCCATTTCCCTAATCTCCCCTACAAACCTCTGATTAGAATAACATTTTCTCCTGACACTGGACATTGTGAGCAGAGAAGAGGTGAAGGAAGGTACAGTTACTTCTATAGTATAAGGGTTCTGTATATCCATCTCATAAGGGTTACATTACAATTCAATCTGACTACCACAAGGTGTTGAGACAGCCTGGTAAACCAGAACAATCTGTACTGGTTTTACAAATAAACAAGACTCTAGTATGTTTCCTGAGTTCATTAACTAATTCATATTGCTTAAAGTATCTTAACATCACCACATGGTTTAGATAAAATAGATTCAAAAGTCTTTTTTAAAAATAAGAGAAATGTAAGACTAATTAGTTTCTGTTATGTTGTTCTGTACATAGAGATGGATTTTCTCTGTATCTGCAGGATGGGAGGACTTAATGTAATGTAATGAAACACACAAGTTCTGCAACACAGCTTAGAAAGATGGTTATCATGACTGTAAAGCTTTTTAAATAAGAATTTCACACTCTAGCACGATCAGCATGGTTTTATAAAAAAAAAATTAGCATTACTGTTAAATGATTAATTCCACAGATATAATTTGCAGATATGCAAACACAATGAGTTACACATTCCTATTCTTGAAAGAAATCCTTCCTACTTTGCATGTGCAATTTTGTGTTTCCTTGAGGGGTAAGCAAAACCAGATTTTGCTCTGTAAACAAAGAGAAACAAAAAATTTTCACTTGATCAGAAAATTAATGCTGAGGTATTTTATTATTGGCTGACAAATAAACTGTAATAGAGAATTTCCTAATTAGTTAACAATTTTGCAAATGATTTGCAAGCCAAAACAGAAGCAGATCACTGTCTCATAGTTGCATGGAGTTTACACTGGCAGTGATTGTTGCCACTCAAAGAAGCAAAGGTGAATAAGCTCATGTGACTGAATGCTTATAAACAGTGCACCTGATGAATACAATTTCGCACAAGCAAGTTTCTAACTATTAACCACCTTAAAGATATGGCTGAAGAAATGTTAATTACTGCATGCTTCAGTTATGACTCAATTAGAGCCCTCCTGCTGAATGAGAAATTTATGGAAAAGAGCAGAAAATTTAGATTGCCAAATGTCATAGAAGAATTCCTTACAAGGTACTTGCCTACATGACCTTTGTGTGTGGGTGCCAGTGTTAGTGAACCTTAGGGTCACATTTCTTGAACTATAAGAGGCTTTCAATGGGATGTCTGAAGTGATGGCACTTTTATTAACTGGATTTTTCTACATAACAATGATATTTCCTGGATACAGCTGCTCTGGTTTTAAATTCCTGTATACCTAAAAGCAACTCAATGGAGCTGTACCCTGCTACATAGGGATATACTAGAGAAATCCATTCACCTAAAAGGCACTCTGACAGTGTCCCACTAATGCCATTTTAATGATTGCTGCACAGCAGGAAATGAGAAAATAAACTATATAGCTACATAAGAATGAAATAATATGTTTTCTCTGCAAACAGATTTGTAACAAGATAAAAAAATTACTCAAAAATCCTAGAGATAAAACATCTTCTTAAGATGATGCTCTGCAATAAGAAGCTTTCTCCCTTCTCAGTTTATGGTACTGAATGATGATCAGAATACCCTGAGCCAGGATGCATTTTTACTACAGCACTTTTCATTTGTCTAAATTGAAATGCTTTCTTCTTGCTTATCTGCCCCTCATCACTTTTGATTTGATATTATGATATTTTATGATAAAATATTAACTAATCCCATTCTGTCAGATATTTTTACAGACACCCTCAATGTATATTTTAAGCTTTAATATTTCATCTTTAAATTGCTTTTTCCTCTTGCAGATGCTGTGCTGCCCAATTCTCACAACACTTCTGTTGTGAACACATACCTGTTCAGTAAGATAAGTGTAACAGTTCAATCACAGCTAGCTGTACAACATAGACATGATGGAGTGACATCTCTCCACTTCCTGTTAGCTTCAAATACCTTTCTGGCTGCCATCATAATTACCTACATGGTGCAGGTATGTTGACCTTGTTTCCAAGTTTGAGTCTAATTTAAAACTTGAATCTCAAACCACTGTTATTTACAATTTGACACCCTTTAGCAAAATTCTGGAAAGGGATCAGATTTTCTAATCTGAGCATGGACTTATTCTTGTTAGCAGCCTAATAATGGGCTGCATGAAAAATGCTGATGTCTAACAACTGGTAGACAGAAGGGAACAGGTTTTTACACTTCTTGGAAAGAGTGGAGTCAAGTCTGTTAATTTCAATCTCCATTTAAGATATTTCCTAATAGCTTTATGTAGTGGGCATTTGCCACTACATGGTACCACATGGTACTACAGGACCATGTCTTAGCCAGGAAACAGCAGTGCTGGTTCAAGACACTTCTTAGGTCAGACTCAAAGAACCAAACCCAGAACAAGCATGAGAAATCAAAATGCTGTGACTTTTACACTGATATTTTCACTTTTTAAAGTTCATATCCACAGTTTGAATGTTTTTAAGGACTTCAAAAGAGAAAGAAAAATCCCGAAGGCACTAAATCGGGCTAAATGAACAGGTGGACTTCTATGTTTTACATCTAGTGGAACCTAATCCCAGACAAGCTTTCCTTAGGGATTTGCAGAATAAGATGCACAGGAGACAGTAACATGAGCCAAAACATTCTAGTGTGACACAAAATCGCTTGGCAGGATGGGAGTTTGTGTTTCTTCCCTGTCAGAACTGTAAAGAGAATTGAACAAATGTTCCTACTGATGACTTTAGCATTTGGAAAGCCATATCCAATGCACTACAAGATATTGTACTGTTTGTAAACCAAGTCCTAAACCATGTCTTCAAATGATGGGCCGTGACTGTCAGAGAATTTTTGAAAATGCCATTACTTATTCATCTTTGGGTACCTTTGGTACCTTTACAGAAATGAACTAAGTAATTTTCAGAAGATTTATATGTCAAATTCCCTATTGTTGGGTTTTGTTGTTTTTAATTCTGGAGTTTCTTTGAATGTGCTAGAGTGCTGCACTGTAGCTGATTGTGATAGAAAGTTGAGAAATATAGAAAGTTGAGAAGTACTGTCAAGGAAGGAAGTAGGGTAACACAGGGACACTGTGTCCAAACCTACATTAGGAGAGATCAAAATCATTAATGCTGCTTGCCAAGACATACACTTATGGAAAAGAAACAGAAACCACTGCCAGGATCTAGCACCTTAGCAGCGGGGGGTGACTAAAGAGAAAAAAAGATCTTGTAGATACGCTGTTATCAAAAGGCATTTGGCTAATGCTGTCATGTGTGTTGATAAATAGTCAATAGATGGTTTAAATAAAAGAAGTAGAACATGGGATTTCCCACTGTCATAGGTGATTTGGGCATGGTCATGTGCATAGTTATGGTCATGTGTCAAAAAAGATAAATTCAGAGACAAAACTAGAGCTGGGATATTGAGCCAATGGAGTCCAGAGCCTCCTACAGATCAGGACCCAGTTCCTTTTATTTCTAGCAGGGAAAAGCAGCTGAAGGGAAACACAATACCACTAAAGTATAATAAGGTAAACACTGGAAGGTGAAAATAATTATTAAAACAAAACAATCATATAAGAAAAACAACAAATGGATATAAACTATGAGTAAATCTAGTCTTACAACTATGTTTCTAACTATCTGAATAATCAGAATGATTAATCAGAAGAAGATGAAACAAACCCAAAGGCCAAACCCCCTACTGTGAAATGTAGCCAAATTTGTTATGATAATGGTTGGATCTGACAGTAAAGTACTGGGTCCTATAATCAGTTCATCCAGTGCTTCCTAATATGCACTCTGGGCTCTTCTGTGAAGCCATCTGGCTATCAAATAACCACAGTCAACATCACACCTGAGTGATCTTGAGGTTCATCTGTCCTCAGATTAAACTTTAACCAGAGCATCCTTAGGTAGGCTGTAATAGGGCAGCTTCACTTAAAGAACTAAGTCACCTGGATTCCCTGCTGCAAGAGAACAGAAAACAAATTTAATCCTTTCAGTTAAACATTTTGAAGAAAACCAGTCTGATTTACTGCTGTTATTGCAGTGCTCATTAAAATGACACACACATCATTGCAACAAATATCTGGAAATATATACAAAGGTAAACTGCATTTATGTTCTAATACATGTGGCCAATACATGGGGTTTAATAAATATTCAGTTACTTTTTCCGTAACACTGCTAGCATAAAAATAAGTTCTTAGTAATGTACACATATTTGATCTGAAATAGCATCATTGTATAATTAGATACAGCTGCTGCATACTTTGTACCTTATAAGACCAATCTACAATTTATAAAGTGACTTAACTATTAAGGATTAAATATTAATGGTTACTTTAAGGCCATATTACATCATTTCTACACTGTTCATAGATTTTTTTAAAAAATGAGAATTTAAATATAAAATTATTTCATTTCCACAAATGTGAATCAAACATTTACACAACATTTGTGGTTTCATATTCTTCTGGCAGGAGATCTAGATTGTGTGTATATGCATTGCATGCATTATATACGATGTTTGTATATATTAATGTGTTACAAGTTTACAGGTTATCAGATAGAAAACATTTGTCTATTTTTTTCCAGCTGGATGCTGGTGGATCCAAGGTGGATTTTTAAATCTATTTACATATAAATAGAATTTTTAAAAGAAGTGATAAGAAAATGTACCGTATAGAAACAGTCATAAATAGGAGAGCTATACACTAGAAAACATCACTTTTTTTCCATTTCTAGTTGCCTTGGTAATTTTCATAGGCTTGATTAGTCCCAGATAACCTATTTTTGTTGTTCCATCTACACTTCATAGATTAAATATAAAGATTCTATACAAAATCTGGAAATATTGTGGCAGTTCTGCTGTTGGAGAAATTAGTTTACTAATTTTTAAATTTTCTGACTGGGTTCTAATTTTGCATATCTATTTCTGATACTCTGTTCAATTTGTTTATTCATCAGCCCTGCTTGTTTTTCCAAAACTGCAAAAAAAAAAAAAAGGCAGTGCCCTATAAAAGGACACCATATAGGTTACTGCCTAAGCTTTGCATAGCAAGATAAATTTGATGCAAGATTGTTTACCATCTTTCCACAGCAGGCAAGGTATTCACACTGTGGGGCTTATTAAACAACAATGCCACCATGCATGACATTATAGTGCAATGACATGAGAAACACTAATGAGAATGAGCCATTGACACACTTCAGGCGCAGGCATAAACATAGCTGATAAAATCACATCAGAAATAAGAAAATAGCTAGTATAAAAGAAGCAAAACTCTAAGATATCCATGCTGGGTTGTTAGTGCCTTAAGCTCTCTATTAGTATTTGTGGAGTGCTCTGAAAATTCCCCCTCTGCATCTTAATCTGTGTCAACATGTCTCTGCAAACTGCCACATAAAACTTGCTTATTCCTAACTGTACAGAAGAAAGTATGGAAATGCATGGATAAAATATCTCTCTTTCCCCTTACATAACCTTATTCTGGTATAATTAATATACCTACTTGTTTCCTACTTTCTCTCTGAAGCTTGCATTAGGGAAAACCTTTAGCAATTCTCAGATAAGATATTACACATTATCAAAGGAGTGATCCATCTATATACAGCATTGTGAAATTCTCACCTGCACTGTTAATTATTGTCCTAACTATTGTCCACTGGATAGGAACACCTCAGTGTTCCATTCCTCAGTGTCCATTAAAGGACAGGGACTGCCTGTGGTTCACAGCTCCCTGTTTTAATCGTGATTGTCATAGTCAGTTATAATGACACCAGTTGAGTCAAAAGCAGAAGTTGGAAAGATCTGCCAGTCTTTAGGAAGTATTCTGCATACATCTATGTCTGCCTTCTGAGAATTCACATATCCCTCTCAGAAGTCAGCCCCTTCTCCTGAGTCTGCTGGAACACAGTAAAAAAATGCATGTTCCCCCAGGAACATAAGATTTACTAGAAATAGAGCAGTATCCCTCCTAATTACAAGCATATTTACATATGCATATGTACACACATATATAGAAGACATTTGGAATAAATAAATAAACATGCATAAATATATATATATCAATACAACTTTATTAGTTATTTCCTTTTCCGTTGTAAAAATACTTGTTTTAGCTTGTTTAGTTTATTTTTACTTGCTAACAGAAAATTAACAGTAGTTTGTGTCTCTAATGATCTTTTTTTCTGAGTAGAAAGACCAAGTAAGAGCTCTGCTAAATATCTCAATACAGTGCCGATGAAATGGTTTCTGACATGTTTATTTCCTCTGCAGCATGTTCAATATTTTTTACTCTTTCCTCATTCTATGCTTTGAGTGATAAGCAACAGTGAATGAGGCACCAGAGCCTCATTACCCTGAGGGAGAACAGGTAGTTTTCTGCTTCCACAAATTCTTCACTAAAGTATACATATGAGCCTCATTCTGTAATACAGAGATTGATTCATAATGGGATTCCAGCATTTCTTTGAAAGACTACTGTAACTCTCAGTTCTACAGGTGACAAATGAAGGCAAATGCAGTTATTAACTAGACGTATTAAGAAAAAAAGAGAAGCTCATTATGATATTTCTGTCATATGCAAAACCTATATAAAGTTACGAACATAGAGAACAAGAAAACAATTCCTGGAATAGCAAGATGTTTCTTTAGTCAGTAAATCAAGATACTGTGTACTAGATACTTAGAAAGACACTTGTAAGGTCCTGCAAAAATGAAAAAAACAGAACATAATTTCATGTCACAGCACAAAATATGGAAAAGATTATAAGTTTACACAAATGCTTTATTATTTGGTAGCTGTGACCATCTAATCAATAATTGCAACTCTGTCTATGTATTTTTAAGACACAATTTACCATCATAAAATGAGAGTTTAGTTTTGAAACGGCATTGAAGAGATTGTGTGAAATTAAAAGCTAATAAAGTCTGCAGTCCACTCAGAAAAGACCTAGATTCTCTAGGCAGTCTATGCTTCCATGTCCACAGCTCCCTGGGACAGCCAGGCCAGCCTCAAACACCAGCCAGCAGGACCCTAGCTAAGGGTCTGTACAGTCCAGAAATGTAAACAAGGGCTTCTGAAAGAAGATAGAAATTAATTCAGCATTTAGTCATACTTCAGGAAGGTGGAATCAATCACCAAGATTCCTATGTTCTTCATGTCTACTCATTTGTCTATTTTGCTGTTTTCCAAAAGTGATTTGTTGTACTAGAATCTTATCTTGTAGTCAAATTAATATTCATCCAGTATACTAAAGGTTAGCATGTAAAATGGTAAACATATGTTATGCATGAGAGGTCACTGGTAAATTCCCACAGAGTGAAGTATATAGCTGCCACCTATACATTAAGATAGCAGAGTAAATCTAATGACAGATAGATGAATGAATATGGAGCCAATAGTTTTTCTTAAAGAAAAAAAAATCTGTAGGTGCTTGGAGCTTTTCACAATAAAATTATAAGCAATACACATGCATTTATTCCAGTCATCTTGTAGCAAAGTAGATTTCCAGGAATATATCAGTAAGGAAGTTGGATTTTGCATTTTGTGCATTTTTCAAATGGATGGACCCTGGCCAGTCTTTGAGGCAATCTGAGGCAAAGGAAAATGGTGTACATAAACAGGAAATGTTTCTTTCTTCATGAGGTACAGAGGTACAGAAAGTATGTGATGCCTATCTGCAGCTCAGATGGTTCCATACATTTTGTAGGGCTTCACTCAATGGAAAGGCTCCTGTTTGCACGAGGAAATTGAAAATCAGAACAGCTGGGGATATCAATGAAATCCACAAAACAATCTAAAAGGTAAGTTTTCAGCCTTAGAAAGATCCATACTGGTCCAAATGCAACAAGGGACACAAAGGGAATTTCAAAGAAAAGTAGAGAGCTGCTCACTGGATCTAATAATTATGGATTCTGCATCATATAAACCAAATTACTCAACAGAGAAGTTGAGCATTAAAAATGAATGTCTCAGTTAGGGTGTTTTGGCATCTCTTCATAACTAGATGTGTTCCAAGTTATCTCTAGAAATGAAATAGAATAATTGGGTATATCCCAGAAATTCATTTACCTAAAGTAAATGGGAGGAATGAACTAGCATTCTTCATCATTCAGATCTGGATATTCTGGAGAGCAGTTAGATTTTTTCCATCACTTTCCTCTTAATTTAGTTACTAGTCAAAGGTTTTCCTAGAGTAGAACATTATTATGTTTAACACCTGCTGTGTTATTGCACAATTTTCTTTATGCTGACACTAAAACAGGGAGAGGAGAGTGAGTGATTATATTCTAAGATACAAGCTATACTTCTGAAGATTTACTTCTCAGCAATTAAAAAAAAGTGAACATATCTGCATATTTTCCTGTCTCCATACTGAGGTGAGGAATACTCCATTCAGTGCCTTCCTATTTCTCACGCTTATTATCCACCTTCACAACCCGCAGAAGTTCTGCACTGGAAATTGGTGAATTTTCACTTGGTGAAAGAAAAGACCCTGATTGCAGCCATGATAAAGTTGCAATAGCAAGGCCTTAAATCAGTAGTTATGGATAACTTAGTTACCACATAGGCCTAAACCTTGCAGTGTTTCCTAAAATGGCAATGGAGCCCTAGCAGTGGAATAATCTCCTGGGCTGGCTTTGAGAAAGCCTTTTGTGCCATCACGGCAGCTGCATAGCTCCAGCTTCTGGGGCACTTATGGGCAGGTCATCTGGGCTGTGGGCCAAAGTGGGTGGGCAGAAAATCACTCAACTCTCCAGATATGCTGGGAGGCTCAAAGTCCCTGCCATGAGATCTGTCAGAATAATGTGGCAAAACTTTTCATTTTCACCTAATAAGGTACAGTTCAGGCTTTTTAAAAAATAGACTAAATGAGACTTAAACTTTCCTTTAAAATGTAAGTGTACATGCCAACTGAGTATTTCTCTCAGGAGCTGTAGAGTGGATGCACAAAATAAGACAATGCTCAATGTTGGACTGCCTGCAGAGGAACAGATTCCTTCACATAATTTGGACATATAAGGATGTGACTTATCTCAGACATTTCCCTGCAGAGGACAGCAAAGCAAGCCACAGTGTACATTAATGGAACACTGATGAGATGCTCTGTGTGACGCCAGGATAAGCTACAACTATAAAAAATTACATAATTATAGCTGGTGAAATGGAGACCAGTGTGAAGCATGGATGAGGATGCAGGATTTTTGCTGTTTTATCACACCTGCAAAGATGTTCTATATAAACACAGAGGTGAAAGCTGTGGAGTCAGAGCACAGCTTGTTTGTTCCTCAGTGTAAGGGCTGTACATCTGATAGTTGCCACTATTGGCCTCAGTCAGCAGTTTGAAGAGAGAAGGTTGTCTGATTCAATTAAAGTGCTCTTTATCTTTAAAACACAGCTCTTCTAGGGAGATAGTTGATGGAGAGTCCTTGTTCAGCTACAACGTTCAGAGAGGGCCACCTGGTTAATGCTACAAATGTAGTCAACGCTTTTCTGTAATTGAGGCTCCAACCATATTACTGCTACATATAAAAGGAGTTTGCTTATGAATCTGGATATTACCTAGGGTAAAATATGATTGGAAGGCTTTTGTGTGATGTTGGGGAAAAAGAGCAAAACAGGGAAACACTCAGGGAAGTTTTATAATTTTGTCAAACATTTTTTTTCCTAATTAGTCTGAAAAGCTGTTAAACCTTTGCTTTTTTTCCCTAAGTTTAGAGCTATCAAATGGGCTTGTCTTTAATCTTCTATCATCTACATATAATCTATAATCTACGGTGAACCTAGAAAGTTAATGCTTCATATTACTTAAAATTCATGTGAATGTTTTCAACCAGATCCAGGATGTAGTAAAGGGATTTATGAATTAAAGGATGATTGACACTGTAAGAAACTCTTGCTGACTTTACAAGACAATTCACTCATTTTTTCAGTTACTTTCATAGTTTAATATATCCAATATAGCCAAGATAAGCTAATGGAACATTACATTCCATTTTCTCTTTTCTTTGAGAAAAAGGGGTGTTGGCATTACAGCGTTAATTCTTTAATGTTATGGAAATATTATTGGCTGATTAAAATTGGATTAGTTAGATTATCAGCTTAGAAAAATGGTATTATGCATTTTATATTCCTTCTGCTTTGGAATATTTTAGAGCTTGCAGTATTAACAATTTGGAAACCACATCGATACAAAGGCATATTTGAAAGTTGCTAATGTAAGGTGAAACATTAAAAAAAAACAAGTAGTAGTAGTTTCGACAGAAGGATGTAGGAATAATCATTTGATGCAGATAGTATTTTTTTCCCTCTTTGGTAGGAAGTTTTGCAAATGAAACTTCATTCCAAAATGTAATGCAGGGAAAAAACCCCCAAGATTATATTTTGGTACTATCTTTCCCCCAAAGTAGTTTGTTTTCAACAAAGATCAATTACTTCTGCAGTCCCAACTCCATGACCTGAGGCAGACCTGTCAACAGTTCTTTTCCTGCGCTGACAGGTGGCTTTGCTAAGTGATGAATACACACATTCTCCACTCTGCCTTTCCCTTCCTGCACCACACAGAATGAGCACCATTGCTAGGAATTCACAAGTTTCTGAGCAAGGTGATAATTTTAAAGAGGCATCATGTCTCACATCCATGAGTTCTGTCTGCACCAGCTCTGAGAAGGTGCTGAGGAAGATCAGCTGGGGACCTCTTCAGCACCCAGTCATCCCTTTCAATGCACCTGGTCTGTGCTAATGCCTAGCTCTAGTCCAGGTCAGTTCCCTTTTAGTCACAGCTGCTGCAGTCTGGGTTCATACTGAATTGTTGGTTGTAACTGAAAACTGGTTTCCCTTCAGCCTAAACAGCTCAAGAAGGAAGGAGGAGATGGGATCTCATACTGCTTCACAAAGCTAATTCAAGTTTTCCTGCATATTAGACATCCCCAGTAACATGGTTTTTTACAGTATGAAAGAGAAAATCAAAACAAAGCTGAAAGATTGCTTCTGTTGCAAGAATTGCTGTTGCTCACTCTACCTCAAATTGGTGGAAGAGCTTGCGCAGTTTTAACTTGGGCACATTGGTCTCAAAAGACTTGATTGTGTTAAGCTTTGTCTGAATCATCAGCTTCAGAGCCCTGTTTCTCATCAAGTGCATTTTTGTGGGTGAAGTGTGGAGAACATGCTGTTAGTGGTTGTCATGGTTTAACCAGCAGGTAGCTGAACACTACACAGCTGCTCACTCCTTCCCCATCCTCTGCAGTGGGATGGGGCAGGGAGTTGGGAAAAAAAAGTAGAATTTGTGGGTTGAGAAAAAGTCAGTTTATTAGGACAGAGACAGAAGGAGTAATATAAATGATAAAAGAATTATAATAATCGAACACAATGCAATTGCTCACCACTCACTGACTGATGCCCAGCCAGTCCCTGAGCAGCTGCCCCTGGCCAACTTTCCTCCTAATTACTATACTGAGCATGATGCTATATCCTTTTGGCCTGATTGGGTCATGTCTTCATCTTTGGGTCATGTCTTCATCTTTGGGTCATCATCACGGCTTCTGCATCCCCAGTCTCCTCACTGATGCAGAGGAATGAGAAGCTGAAACTTCCTTGACTTCATGTAATTGCTGCTCAGCAACAACTCAAACATCAGTTTGAGTTCCAAACTTACCCAGTCTGCAATTCTGTAATCCTGTGTTCATCACAGATCCAAAGCACTGTACTCTAGAGCTACTAGGAAGAAAATTACCCAGCCAAAACCTGCATGGTGGTGAAAATTCATTCCTTGCAATAACAATCTTCCCAGCGTCTGTTGTGTACTCTTCTTCCTACTTCTTTTTGCTCACATTAAGACACAGTGAATTTCTACTGCAAACCATAATCTCATTAGTAAAACAAAAATGCATGTTCTGTCATAAGATAGGTTTCTAAGGCTGGAAAATGTTCTTGATTAAATTGGCTTTGGCTGTGTAACCCCTATTAACATTAATGGCAGGCACATGGCTGAAGCTCTGAATATGAACTTGAGAATAAATCATTACAATCCAATTGTTTAACTTTTATTGCCCTGCATGTCAGTGATATTAACTGGAGAGAGGATCAGAGTATTCCATGAAACTGAACAGGTGATTTAACCCATTTCTTGTTATTTGCCATTAAGATGAAAATGTTTTTTTCAGAGTCTTTATATTCTAAGTAGTTTTTTCTTGTAAAAAAATATGTTAAAGCTTTAACTTAATAGATGTCAATGGATATAAATGGATATATGTGTTCAGATTTTCTGTAGTCTTAAACTGAGTTAGCATAATACTTTTTTAACAAAAGGAAAAGCTTAGAAATCTTACAATCGTTTCCAGATCTCTAAATGGACTCATAATGAATAAATTAATAAACACGTCTTTTCTTTTTGTGAAAGCTTTTTTCACTTGTTAAGAAATAGCCTTTTACTTCCAGAAAACACTCTATTGTAAAGACCAGAGCAGATTTGCTGAATACATTTTTGTACCATTGAGCAGTCAAACTGTGTTTATGTGGCAGCAAATAACATTTATTTGAGCTCTGAATTTAAATTCTGTAAATAGTAAATTAACTTTACGGACACAAACCACTTCATATCAAAGAGCTGGTCAAACATTAGGTTTTTGATTTCTTCACATTCCTATTAAAATCAAAGACATTAAAAATCTGCTGAAAACACTACTGAAGTCAGTGAAAAGGTGCCCACTGACATTAGCAGGAATTGGATAGAGCCCATCACTTTAAAAAAAAAAAATCAGTATTCAACTCATAGGCTTTCAATGTGCCAAGTTCATACCCAGGGCACATCCACATCTTGCCGAATGAGCCATTGACTTCCTCCAGCACATGCAGGAGATGTTGTTTGGATTTTAATTTAATCCCTTGCTGATTATTCATTGGTATGAGGCTGAAGAGTGCATAGAATACCAAAACAGATATTTTTAAAGCCATGCAAAATATGTTAGACTCTTTAAATGGTGTACTCAATCTTGAATAAAACACGCTGTACATGTAAATACCCTGCCCACACATGAACACTTGCTTTCTTGTTTTGTTTGCATACTTTCATAAACATATATATTCATACATTTATCTGAAAGAAAGAGTTTTTAAACCTTGAAAATTTTCTACTACAATTTTACTTGATAAATGACTCTTTTTGTGGGGTTATTTTTGGAGGTGTGTGTGTGTGTAAATGAGACATGTGTCTATAGGTCTGGGTAGAAAAGCACAGCTGGCTGGGGACATGAAAAATGTACACTGAGAAGGTAGTGTGGGAAGTTTCCCAAGAACTAATAACCTCTGTTGAGTCTACAAGAATGGATAAAATCATAACACTGTGAGTAAGTTTGCCAAACTTTTTCAAAGCCACAAGTCTACAGTGGTGCAGAAACTTAGAGTTGTGGTCTATGTGTGCATCAACTCTACCCCTAAACAGGAAAAGGGAATTTATAGCATTTGTATTGGGAGTTTCCAACACGTGATCAGGATAAAACTATAAATTTTTTTTAAACAAAGGTACCCTAAGGCATTCCCTTTTCAGTGTTCCAGCAATCCTACTTTCATGTTAAATTGTTTGTCTTTTGCATCCTTTGATTTTTACATAGAAATTTCATTCTTGTAGCTAGACTCAGGCTTTGCTTTCTATTAAAGGCTTGCCAAGTAGCACTGAAATAAACAGCTTTGATGTTGATTGATGTTCGGTATTTATTTTATGTTTGGCCACAAAATAAATATATGGTATCTCCTCGTCACAGAAAACATCAAGGTGCATGTAGCAGACTCATCAGTATTGTCTTTCACCTTCCTTCTACTATTTCTTAAGAAAAGTTATGGGGGCAAGAGAAAATAAGATATAATGGTTTCCTGAGGGGGACAAGCTTTGTGTGAGTAGGTTTAACAGTAGACAGACTGTAGGTTTGTTTGTAATATGGCTAGGTTTAATTACGGACAAACGTCGATAGCCTTTTGTGTTATATTTGATCTAAGCACAAATCTATGTTAGTAAAGTACTCGACTCACCCTGAAGTCTGAGGTCTTGAGCATCAATGAGGGTAAAGGCTTGAATACACATCAAGCATTGTGTAAAGAGGCAATTTTATAGATTCATGACTCGGGTGTTGACTTTTGCACTACTTGGTTTTCAGAGGATTAAGTTTAGCTATTCATTCATAATGAGAAGACTTGAGTACCCAGTGAGCAGCCTAATGTTAATCTGTGCATTAGCAAAGATTTTTAATAAACTTCATAAATATGCAGGGCAAAAGGGAAGAGATTAAAACTGCCACAGTAAAATTAATCTTGGCATTTCATACCTTCTGAGTATTTTATTTTTTATCATGATTGTTTTCCCAGTATATGAAACACCAGGGAAGTGTTGCATGAAGCTGAGAATAAATAAGAGGGAAGCAGGCTCAGACGAAGTAGTCTGACGCCCTTGCCCCAGATGGTGCATGGTTTCTCTAAAATGTTAAAAGCAATCTGAATCGTGTGTGCTTGAGAAGGTGTAATACAATGAAGACTTTTTATGGTGTGCAATTTACAGTGTTTCTAATGGTTCTGAGAGCAATGTGATCTCACAGAAAAGCCATTTAATGCAGGAGGATCACACCAATGAAAAATGCCATGTGAAAAAACCAACAGGAGTGCGAACTAAGAAAAAACCATAAAGAAGGAGCAGAGAAGAGAATATGTTTATTACTCTTGCATTGAACCAGTCTGAAGCCATTCATGAGGAGAATCAGGAGGGAAAAAGGGATCCACGTTGATGAAAATGATGTGGGGAAGAAAGAGGTGCTGAGACCTCCCTAGTTTGGCTATATCAGGTGGCTGAGCAGCTCACTGTTCTTCAGGCACAGGTGTTTGTCAGCTAAAAATGATCAGGAAGGGAAAAGCAATGAGTCAGCCCATCAGCTTTCACATCAAAGGCAAACACCAAAAATCCTACATGACAACTCAGAAACCTGATTCCTAGTACACTCCAAGGTTGAAGTTCATGATTGGATTAGTTTCCCATTCTATGCAAGCAGGAATGTACACTTTTGGTGTTGGCTATAATCTGGTTTATTTATATATTCAGGATAGTACAATATTAAATATTAATTTAGATGAATTGGGCGAGTGTGCATGTGTGTGACCATTCATTCAAGGCAATAAATGCAGTTAAAAATTTGTGGTAAAGGCACATTCTGGGAAGGGCTTGCAGTTTAAGAGCTCAAAGAAGCTGCCTCTCTCTCAAGATCAGCTCACAGACTTGTTACCAAAGAAGTTGCTGACATGAAGCACAAACTGGAGCCCTTCTAGTAAGAGGCACACTGAGATCCTGTTCCCACCCTAATGCAGTGATGTTCCCTGCCTGTTTGCAGAGATGGAGGGCTGGAATAAGTGGTGCTTTGAGAGTGGGGACAAGGAAGAGTGAAAAACACTGCAAAGGGTGCAAAGTGTACCACAGACTGGATGGAGAAGTTACATTTTTAGTGTGAGGGAACACTTATTTCCTGCTTGTTCCAATCCTTTTTACTCAATGAAGGGGAAAAAAAAGCTACAACACACCAGACTACAAAGAGTGGGATATGAGGGCTGTGGGGTGTAACTGCAGTGCTGCCATCATCCACTGGAACTCCCTCTTGACTTCTACTCTGGAAACTCCAGTTATGTTGATTCCTCTAATTTTTCACTTTGCTATCACCTCTATCCTCTTCCTTTATTCACCTCTTTCCCTCTTACTGATTACTGTTTTGGTGGCTTCTGCTCCCTCGTTTCCCCATCCACCCCAAACTGCTGTGTCTTATGAGCTTTCCTCACTCTTGCTTGTTTTCTTCCATGGTTCCTACTGTCTTCTCCCTTCTTGATCTGACTCCTCTTGCCTTCTGTAGCAGAGTGCATCCCACCTCCACAGAGATAAAGTATTCCTGCTGCCTGATCCCACGGTCCTCACGATGGCGTCACTTGCAGAGGACTTGTAGCTGCTGGATGGAGCCACTCATGCTTTGGTGGGGTAATATATAGGAACTATTGTCAGAGAAGAGGAGCTCTGACTTGGACTGAGTTTGTTCAAAACAAACAGTCTGGGGAGAATTCACCTGATAAACTAAAGCCTCCATCCAGCTTATGCAAACAGGGTTGTTTTTTTTTTAGAATCACTGATAATATTTGGGCAGCTTGTCACAAGGGCAGTAAAAGACATTGTTGCTTGAAGTAGTCCCCAGCCTTTCTCAATTTCAGTCACCTTTTGTCCACACAGAAGTGCAGGTTTGACTGCTGAGACTTATCTGTGTGCTCCCCATTAACCATCTGAAGTTCATCTTTTCTGAAGAAGCCTAATTTTCTATTACTTACACAGTATACTTAGCACTAAAAATATAATATGAATGCAAAGAGAGAAGTCTCAGGATTTAACCAAGATCTATTATTGCTTCATTTGAGCTCTTAGCCAAAGGTGAATATGCCTAGATCTTACAATGACATGCAAAAATAGTGTTTTAAAACTCTTATTATATATACCATCAATCAGAAAAATATCTTCACCTTCTTCCCCAGGTTGAAGAGTGGGTCACAGAGGAGAGGAGCACAGATACTCACACAGTCATTGAAAAATACCCCTGATCACTAAACAAACTATTTTCAAAAGGCAAAAATCTCTTGAAAATTAAAACATTCTGACAGCATTTTGTGTGACCCTGTCTTTTTATATGAGGGTTAAACATGAAATATAAAATTTCAGCTTAACATTTAAGCCCTTCTATGTGATTGCTGTTTGCTCGTGTGCCAGGCACCACTGATGGTCCATCTCCTGCTTGCTGTGCCATGTGGCCAAAGGAGATTATTTGACCTGTTGGACCTCCTCGATGCCAGGAGAGCGTGCTGTGGGCCTGGGAGCTGCCAGCTAGCAGCCATGCATGGGGAGTTTTCACCGGACAGGGTGTTTAATGGGATACATGGGAGAGCTGGTGCAGCTCAGCATTGCCCACAGGTGTAGGCAGAACTGGCTGTTACTGCCCTAAAGAGCAGGTGTCCTCACTCTTGCAGGCAGCTATGCCCTGGGCAAAGGAAAGGGGAGAGGTGTCAGGGGTGATCTGGAGCTGCCACCAAGGTTTTCTAAACGGTGCAAGAGGCCTGGCCTGAGGAGTGAAAAGGCTTGGAAGGACTATAGTTACTGGAAGATTTTTTTTGTCAAATTTTGGAGGTATTGTGGTTGTCTGAATCAGGTAGAGAACAGAAAGGAGTGTGTATGGTTGGAAAAAATCAAGGGCTGAGAAGGATCTGGAAAACTTTGTGAAAACTAAGGGCAGCTGTGTGTTTGGACAGTGATCTTTTCCTTTCTTCTGCCAGAACTCTTTTCTGCCTCCATACCCCTTCAGTAGAATGCCTTTTGGTGCCAATGGGTCTCCTATCTCCGTCTTCACATGATTTTCACACAACTACACCCTGCTTTGCAGAAAGCCTTGTTCTCCTCCTGCCAAATCTCTCTCCTTACTCATGGCATTCTTGCTCTGGCTGCTGCTGCCAGAGGGTGAAGAGGTGAAGCAGCACCAAAGTAGGCAGTCTTGGGGACCCTGGCCAGGATCTGGGCAGGCCTGCTTCCTTGCTTCTTGGTGGAGTGGCAGACATTTCCTTACATGCCTGTCAACAGCAGCAGGACTCTACTAGATGCATCAGTCATCACGAATGTGGTGGGGGCAGTGGTTTTTCCAGAAGGCTTTCCATGAGGAACAGAGATAGCTGTAAAACTGGACTACCTAAGACTCCTTTGCCCAAAAGTCCCACAGAGATAAGTCATTGTGAAGCATAAGGCTCTTTTCATACACAGCAATCAGCACAATGGATACCAGATATCTGCATGAAGTAGTAGAAAATGCTAAACTTGCCCTCTTCAGTACAGCTAAACCAGGACTAGGAACCAGGAACCTTTTGAACTGACCACTTCTCCTAGAGCAGCTTGTTAGTAAACAGAAAACCCTCTTGAAACTCCTCTTGAATCAGAAGATAGCAGCAGGACATTGGTCTATAATGAGGGACTCATGACATCAAGTTGCCTCATGTCTAGAACCCAAATGGGCCAGATGATCAGAAATATAATTTTGTTCTGGGAAGTTATGCAAAAGGTGTCCAGTAGTGCCTGATGTCACCATTACCAGCAGACAGACTGGCAGAAGTCCCAGATAAGGCTCCCTGCATATTTGCAGAAACATACATGACATCATCATTTTGGGAAAAAGAAATCTAATTTTTTAAATTAAAAAAAAATTTAGACTGCAGACTGTCCTGCCCAGAAACAATAAGATCTTTATTTTGCACTTGTGCTGTCTTTAAGAGATTTGGGGAAATTTGTGTTTTAAATATTTTATGCCTATACCGTGTTCTCCATGTTCTCAGCCTGATAATTAAACAAGACATCTCAGATCATTAAAGAGTTTTTTCCTCTGCATGAGCCTATGGTACTCCATCCCAAAAAAGGGCTAAAAATGAATGAAAATGAATGCCACAGTCCATCCTGTTTAAGGTGTGACCAGTAACTAGTGGCTATCTGTACCTACATTGAGATGGTACTCATGCTTCTCAGGAAGCATTGTGGAATTTCTTTTTAGCCATGAACTCAGACCCTTAGGCTGTATAATGTGTGTTTCTACCCTACTGAGCTGGACAGCAAATCCACCAGCTCAGGGCAGTACCTAACCCATAAAGAAGTCTCCATAAATGCTTCAGTCACCAGAGAGAAAGAAAGAGGCATATGTCTTAGCAAAGTTTAGAAAAACACAACCAGGGAAAACAAAGTATGATATTTAGGGTCAATTGTAAAAAAAAAAAAATATTTTCTAGAAATTAATACTTTAAAATTATTTTATTTTGAAAGATATATTTGTGGGCAACATAACCTGTCACTAGATGAAATTACTGTTTCAAATACTGAAGTTTAGTTACATGGAGTGAAGCAGTCTTATAATGCAAGGGCAATTTTCAGGTTTTGAGTGTGCTATATAATCCTAGAAAAGATGTTAAAATGTTTTGTGACACATTTCCTTTAAGATGGAACAGTGGGTGTCTTTTTCCTTCTAATTTTTTTCTATATCCATGTAACCAGGAACTTGCTACAGTAAAATTTAGATTTTTAGATGCCAACCTGACAATTATTTCAGTTGCACTTATTTTCTATACTGTATTTAAACAAAAAGTGGACTCTCAGGACTTAATATCAAGGATACTACAGAATTCTCCAATGTTTTCCAGAAAAATACAGTTCCAAGGCTGCTTGCCTTGGGCTTTTTTTGAAAATACAGTCTTTAATGGTACTGGAAATAAATAATTTTCATAATGTAATTCTTCCAATAGCAGGTAACAATAATCAAACTCCTAATGAATAAATATTATGCAAGCATAGACAATATTAGCACCATTGCTGACACCCAGAATGCTTTCATTTCTGATATCCACGTACAATATCAGTGAATTTGATTTTCCACAGTTTTCACACATCCTAAGTCATAAGCAGAAAATCTACTTTGATCCTTAATCCTATCCCTATGTTGTTTTAACATCCATGTAAATAGATTTATAGCAAAAATATCTACAAGTCTGGTAGTTGTTTTTTTCTCTGCTGGGATATATAATCAGGAGAAAAAACATTAAAAATTCTGAGGAAAGAGCTTCAGAGGCATGACAGTGCACATAATATAGTACAAAATATAGCATAATATAGAACATAACAATGGCACTGACAATAGTATAAAATGATCGTGACTAATGCTATAAAGTCATTAAGTAATCCAAATCTATTTTTTGGGCCCTGCCTAGACTAAAAATCCTAAATAAACAAAAACACCTGCGGGGAATAATAGAATTTACAATATTCAGTGAAATACTAGTAAGCTGTGGTATAGAAGTAAACCAGAAGCAAACAAAATCGGAAGTTTAAAACTGACATTGCAAGCGAAAGCTGGAAGATGGCTGTTGCTCTGGGAATATGTGCTAAAAAGCACAGTTGGAATTATCAGCTAGAGCACTTGGAAGTAATTGAATGACTTGCTTGTCACAGTCTGGAGTGTCATGTGGCAAAGCACATGAAGAATTACCCATAATCTGTCTAAACGTTGAGAAAGCAAAAAGATACTGCAGATAAACAGCTGAAGAGGTGAATGTCCAATAATTAACCGAGTTTGACATTAAAGACTGGAGAGCTAAAATGTCTTTAGATAGTCTTCAACTTAATGCTCTTTTCTTTTCAATAAAACATCCTAGAGAAAAGGTCCATCACATGTCCTCCCACATGTCTCAAGGAATAATCAGAACAAGTGAAAGCAACAGGAAAGCCAAAGGCCTCATGCAGTCACTGTGGCATGCAATTATTGTCTTGCATGAGGAGTAACACAAAGGAAAAAGAAATCCTCACCACACTTAGATTCAGAGAAAATTACTGTAGCACCCCAGAAAAGGAAGTAAAACATTATCACTTTTGTACAAAAATATTAACAGTTCTCTGAATGGGCTATGGTAATCATCCTATGAAAGTAGAATGATCAAAGCCCTCAAGTTTTGTTCTTTTCTTCAACAAAAAGCAATACTTAGTGGAACATTTAACCATTAAAAAGTTAAGGACATGCATTTTCAGCACTTTTGGAGATTAGAAGACATTTTTTTTACTTGGTACAGAGTAACCACCAAGAGTGTTGGCATTTCCCTTTAGGAAAAATCACTTCAGCTGGTGCAATCACTTTTTTCTTTTTTACAAGGTCTTTCAGCTTCAAAGTAAGAAAATATACACACAAGCCTTGCTAGTTCAAATTTTCTGCCTGAAATAATATCTTTACATGATGTTTTTTCTGTTCTGAAACAGATTAAAAACTTGCCTATTATATTAATTAATAATATTAACAAGACAGAAATTCACATTTTATTTTACACACAGCAATATGGGCCCTGAAGCAATGCAAAGTCATGTGCTAAGGCTGAGTAACTAACCACCACATTCTTGTCAGCAGCTTCTAAAGAAAGATTTAAGATCATCAGGAGAGCTGAAAAACTAAGAAAAAAGAAATACAAGCTTACACTGAAACCTTGCCAGAGAAAAGGAAACCCAGTTGTTACTCAGGAGAGTCCACATCCTGTGGCTGAGTAACTACACTTAGGCCTTCATAAGATACAGTCATTTGAAAATATGAGTTGAGTTTACAAAAATATAGGGTCAGAGTCTTGCTAACTCTCCCAGCTGTGATTGTTGCATTACTGTCTGCAAGGTGGAGTTCTCTGGAAAGAAGGGGAGACATATTCACCCCTCAGAATTATCAGTAGATTTCACTTTAAAATTACTTCAGTGATAACATTGTACACTAATTCAGGTTTGCCCACTGTCCTCCAGGCTACCTTGAGAATAACTCACTCAGGGCACTTTCTAAACTAGTTAAGGGATATTCTTTATCACACCTGAACTGGATGGGTTGTTTTGGTAATCTATACTTCATCTTTTTTTCCTTCTCCCATCATACAAAAACTATGGAAAAAGCAATTTAATTACATAACCTTGTGCTGTCACATATCCAGAAGAGCTTCTAGCATGTGACAGGAATGCCTGAACCTTTTTTTTTTTATGCCAGTAACACCTCCAGAAATATAAGAAAGAAGATACAGACTATTGATTTGTATCCAGATTATTTTACATGTAGTCCAAACATAAGATCTTATTCAGGATCAGTACATGTTAAGATTTAAATGCTATACATGTTTGTTCAAGCAAGAATTCCATTGCTCGATGCCTTTGAATGTAGCTTTCATAATAAGAAGGAGATACTGGGACTTTTTTCAAGTTTTGGGGTGGACTTAATGAGACTTCGCTTTGAAAGTGATGGCTTACGTAAAGATAGAAAAATATAATCAGAAAGATAGCTAGTGCCTCAGTGTAGGGAGGAAAACTGTATTGCTCAAATATTCATCCCACTGGAAAGCATAATCTAAACAGTATATCAGAAATTGTGTAGGTCCCAATATCCAAAGGATGTTCTATAACAGTGCATTTCCTTTAAACAAATGTTCTTCAATATACAGGGAAATCATGCTGACCTTTACAAGTATCACTTTTTCTAGAGTCTTCTTTACCCTTTACCACATCCATTGATATAGAGTATCTGGAATGGCCTGAATGAGAAACTATAAACCACCAAATGTCAAGTGAAATGTCATCATTAACTTTAATGTGTTACTGCTCATCATAATAAGCCTGATCTTGAAACAACTTGCAAACTTGCGCAGCTTCAGTGGCACTGAAATTTCTCCTAATTTACACAGATCACAGAAAGACCAGGACTGGACTGGGTGTCCTAAGAACAGCAAAATTTGCCTTTTGTTTGAAAAGTTTCCTGTGCGTAGATAATTTAATTTTTACTGCACTTTTCCTTAAAATGAAATACCTTGGTAAGGGCTTTTCTTCTTTTGAACTGAATAATCATTATGAAATATTCCAGTTGAAATGAGCACAGTGCCCTGCCAGCATATAGAGCAGTCAGGAGGATAAAAAGTCCGAAGTATGATTTGTTTTAGGGCCTTCAAAACAAGAACAAATCACATTGCAGCCTCACAATAGGCTCCAATTTTTGGTATTAAAGCTTTGTATAAAGTTTTTATAATCTAAACTCTCTTCACTGTGTATCAAAAAGAATTACAGTCTTAAAATGTAAATGGACTTATAGTAAATGTACATATATTAAGCCCAAATTACTTTGTAGTTTGAGATGCATTTCACTTTTTTCTATAAAACTTAAAATCACAAAAGAATACGTAGGTGTCTTCAACATTACAGTAAGAAAAACAGAACCCCTCCCCCCAAATATGATTTCAAGTTACTTTTTAAGAATCCATTTGAACTTTCATGTGATACATTTAAACATTTTGCAATAATAGTTCTGAATTGTTAGCCTTTGCAGGACAGACACTGCATAGATGGTGTGAAAGCAGCATTTAATTAAATGCTGTGTTTTGAACACCCAAATACCTGGCTTCGGCACATGATTATTTTTGATAATAATTTCTTAATTGCCTTGTAAAAACTTGAGCATGAGAAAAATTGTGAGGCTGGATTAGAATACCTAGCTGAAAGCAACAGATTTTATTTCATTCCTCCTCTGCCTTCTTCACATGGCTAGAAATCGCACACCTATTTTCTCCATTAAGATATTTGGGACCAATACATTTTACATAGAAGAATTCAGCTTCAGTTTGAAAACTGATAACCCATGAAGAAACTAGAATAACCTGAAGAAAATGGTGAAGTTGAGTCCATCAACATTATATTTTCTTTTTTCCTATCTCTTAAGATATCATTATAGCTGATGAAATGATGTCCTGGAGCCACTGCTTGCCTTGCATCTGTGTAACCTTGATTCCAAGGCTGCTTCAACTCTCAATAAGATGGTGTGGATAAATGTCTCAAGTCTTCTTTTAATTTTCCTGAAATTCACAGTTTTACTGACTGAAATAAAATCTGACAAATAATATTCCTCTTAACATGCCTTTCCACAAATGTTTAAATACTTTTTTCTTATCAGCTCTTCTGTCTAAAATAGCCTTAACCCAAGAGAAACAGGACTGCAATATACTTAGAGGACAGCAGAAGTACTTATTCCCCTTCAAATGTTCTGTTTGGTCCTTAGAGAACACACCTGCCTCTCTGAAGCAGTTTCATTCACTCCCAAAGAAGAACCTGGAGAATGTGGCTGCAGTTATATTTAAACCTCACATGTAGGTTCTACTGGTCCCTAAAGAACATCATGAACTGAAACAGGCTTCAGGGAAAACAGCATATTTGATAATTAGTCCCTTTGAAACAGCCTCTGTTTCTCTAAATACAGAATACTTCAGAATATTTTGATGACTACAAAAGCAATCTGAAGACCATGAAGTGCCAAAAATTGTCTCATGGAACCATTCAGCCTTTCTGAAGACCTTCAGAGTATATCATCACTCTTCAGGTGAGACACCAGCCTCCCAGCACTCATCCCCAGACTTCTCATGCTCAATCTACTACAAAAGTTGCCATGTTCAACTTCATATGGAAAATTACAGTGGCTTTTTCTACTAACAGTGCTTATCTTCACAGGGTGTCTTCTTCATATCTATCCCTCAATTCAGAGACTTCTCTACCCACTTTTAAACCCCAAAACTTCCTTGAAAAGTTGATAGCTATATATACACCATACATTAAAGCCCCGAGCTCAGTGTGTGGCTCAACAAGCTGCAGACTGCTGGTCTAGTGGAAGACATATCCCTGCTGGTGTTGGAGTTAGATGATCTTTAAGGTCCCTTCTAACACAAAAAATTTGTCTGCCTCTGGGAGGGTCATATCATACCTGCTCACCCCTACACACAGAGTGCACAGCACCATGTTATAAGGGCTGCAGGCTTTTGGCTGGAGGAAGGCAAGACTGGCTCATATTTTCCTATTTGCTGGGAAAAACAAGCATGCTTTTGAAGAATTGTGTTTTCATGTTTTTCAAAACCCTTCTCATTTTTTGCTTTAAAAATAAGCAGCCTTAGCAGCAGTTTCTGTTGGAAAAGAAATATCTAACCTCAAAACATGCAAAAATAACCTTAGATCTTAAGCAGATTTGCATTTTTCTTACAAATATTTTGCTTGGTGTTATTAATTTGGATGTAAATGAGTTCTATTTAGGTACACTGAAAATCTGAAGGGTTCCTTTTTAGTACTAGTTCAATTATCATCATGGCACAACCCAGTACTCTGAGACTAGGGAAGCAAAATTTACTGGCATTCTGCCATCCCTAGCCATCCTCCAGTTATATTTATAGCCTAGGGAAGTCCCAATGCTACATTTACCACATATGTGCAGTACAAGTGAGAATCCTTTGTTGCTGGGTTTCTTTTTAAAGCTGCTAACTTGGGACACTACAGCAGGCACTGTCTGGGAAGTCACCTACCAGATAAACCTCTCAGTCATAGCAGAGATCTTAATGGAAATTCCACTAAATTCACTGCACCAGTTTTCTGTTGAAATTATGCTACAATTTGACTGAAGCACAAACTGTGAGTTACACTAGAGCTTTCATTATAGATTTTAGTTTATATTTTGCAGTTTGCCACAAGTTGTTTGGTATTTCAATACCAAATATGTCTTTACTGTTCTTTATTAATTCATAATACATGCAACCCCCTAAGGTACACAACGTGTGTGTGTCTGTAATACAAAGCTTTTGCCTAGTGAGCTGCAAAATAAGTATCCCAGGTATTCACTGTATAACATCCTGTGCTTAACTACAGAATGTACAAGGTAATTCAGTCTATTCTTAGAAGCATCATAACAAATTGAATAAATTTATGTCAACAGATTCCTGAAACAAATTAAAGCGTTTTAACAGCATGCAAAGAAATATATATATAAAAAAAATCCTAGGAATGTTATTGTAATTTACTTTGATATGTTCTTAAAGCTAATCTGAACCATGACAGATTAGAAACCACAGGACAATACACATTATTAAGCTCTTGCTTACAAACCGGCTGCTGTGATTTTGCTGTCATGCAAGGCTGTTATTTGAGCAAGGACAGAGCAAGAACTGTCCTTTAAAAACCTAATAGCAGCATGCAGGTTGGGTTTTGTTATGTTTTGTTTAGAAAATATTTATAAACAGACATTGTAATTTTTTATTTATTGTATTTAATTTTTTTATTTTTAATTTTTACAGAGATAATGTAGACAGGAAATTTGTCTTATATACAAATATTTTCCTAGCAGCCAAAATATTGAAGAATGAATTCTTACATAATGTTGAGAAGCACGTTAAATTGTCCTTATCACAAAGAGCCCAACATGAGAATTCTGCAAAAGGATCCTTGGCTGTCCTCATGATA
>VWYI01000340.1:0-19149 GCA_013399455.1 Anthoscopus minutus | reverse complement strand
GAGAATCTAACTCTTGTTTCACCCACACCCACTGTAGGAAAAACATTGAAAAATTATTATTATCAATTCCTGTGCCAGTCAAAATCAAGTCAAAATTGCCCATAATTAGATGAAGGAAATCAAAACCACTGGAAGAACACCATCAGTATTTCTTAACCCACTCTGCAGTCGAAATGTGCAATGAAAAATGAGATGACATATGCTGGCATGCATCAAATTCCTATTTCAAAATACAAACTTTACACTTTTTATAAAAAATTAAAAGCTTCTCTTACTTTTTTACAAGCACATTGACATTGGGATCTTGCTCTTTTTTTCTTAGTATGACAAACATGCTGCTAAATTGGACAAATTTACCCTGTTACAAGTACTCATTTTGCCACTGCCAGTTTTTGTGAAATGTCTCTAAAATACAGTCCACAGTTTGTGATTAGATCTACATTCATTAATTTTTGATTCTTTGACTGAGTGAATTTTCTACTGATATGTGGCATTTACAGTTGAAATGCAGAATTTTGTGAACTATTTTAATCATTCATCTTTTCACATTATGATTAATTAGCATACCTTTATTTAAAAATATATTGTGATTATATATATATGTTATATATATAAAGGTTAACTTTTCGCCATTCCAGATTTCTAATACCATGAGAATTTGTTGTTTAATTTTCAGTACTTTCTTGTATTTAACTTAAAACTCTACTCCTACAGCTGTGAGGCATAGTTATCAGGTATCCCTATTTCAAGAACCATTATTTATGTCACTCACTGCTTGCATAATTAATAGGAAGAAGGGATCAATGTTTATACAGGCGCATTAAGCAAAGTTAACTGAATGCAAATCCCAATCGCAAATTTAGTCTGCAGTATCCTTTCCTTCGAAGAAAAACTAGTCAAAACAAAAAGTAAATGTTTTCATACTCTAATGCTACTGACTCCTTCACCTATGAGAATGTACTCTTTTCTCATAGGTATTAGTTTGCTGCATTTGAAGGGTTCAGATCATAGTGAATGCAAGGAGAGTTTAGAAAACACTGGCAGACAATCTCTGGCATCGCCTTTAAATTTCCACATAAAGCCTTATAAGGATTTGCAAGCCCATAGACACAGAAGGGTGACAGCACCCAAAGAGCTTCATCAAAGGGATCTGATGGTCTGTTCAGACCTGCTGGGTTGTCCCAGGAAAAATTTGACTACATGACAGCCATGTAGTCAAAGTAGATATACACCCAGGAATTCTAAGGATTGAAAATGAAGACAGGGAATAAATTGCAAATGAGAAAATAAGTTAAATATGAGAATAACTGAGGCCACAGTTTGGTTACTGAAGAGCCTGGCTATAAAAAGCCAAAGACTAAAAATCTACTAAATTACCAATCATGACATTATTAGTCATCCTCCACAGTTTTTGTACTCCAGTGGAGTAAACTGAGAAGCATGGTTCAAAATGGAAAATCGCTGTTTATACACAGCTTATTACAGCTCAAAAATAAGAAACTTATTGTTAAGTTCATACAGCCAAAAACATCAATAAGAAGTGAGGTTAAAAATAATTCCAGCATGGCATCAATGAACAAGAAATACTGGCTGCCATAGAAGCTATTAAAGTATACAACAATAGTAGATACAACAGATTAAAGAATTGGTGTAATGGATCCCAGTGTAATTGATGTAATGCATCCCAGTAATAACATGGTTCATACTAATGGGATGGATTAGTGGCCTGTGTCAACAAATTAAACACCATTGTTTTCCAAGTGTTTAAAAGAATAAGACACGCAGGCAAGAATAAGCAACTGAAGTCGATTGGCACAGAAGCCAAATAGAAAAATCACTGACGAAATCCATCTCAAGGCTAACACAAAACCAGAAGCACAGCAAATTTTCCATCACTGTGACATCACCTACAAACTCTTGCCATCAAGTCCACTCAGATGAATCACTCAGTATCTGTGCAGACGTATTTCATGTGGAAACTTTAAACAGTGAATTGTGTCCTATTTCCAGAAAGGTGGGCTAAACAAAAGTCAGTGAGGAGCAACTGCTGTACTTAAGATCTACATTCAGCTCAGGCCAAAACTCACAAAATGTAGACATGCCTCTCGTCTGTGGACATTTTGGCAAGCAGATATCAGAAGCAAAATATTGCACCTGAAAAATCTTGCACCAGCCAAGTTGTCAGAAAGGTTATTCGTTCTGAGTGACTTTCTATTGCCCCATTGTGAAGCAATTGTGTAAGAGAACAGCATCTTCCCAAATCTGTCTAGGCTTGGCAGATACACTCATCAGAGTGTAAGTAAGTACTTCCACATTTGCAGAGACAAATTACGTAAAACCACTAAATTAAGTCAGTTTTAAGCCTACTAGGTTAATCTTTGAGAAGTTAATGAAAAAAAAAGACATCTTTCAATCCATCAAAATTCCACAATATGGTAGATTGACAGAATGGCTTAGGAGACAATCACATCAGAAACTTCTGTCACCTCACCAAGTTACCATGGTAACATACCTTACATGGAAACACACCTTACCATATTAACATTTAATTTCTATTAGCATCTAATCATTAATTATCTCTTTTGAAGACATACATTAAATGAAACATGTATTACACAAATACAGGGAAAAGACACATATGCAATTTTGCTGATAAGTAAACCCAGTTAAATGCACTATAAATATATTAACCTTCTACATTTTAGTATATTTTATCTTTTGGATCAATTTGAGAATACATTTTTGGAACAAAACTATGATCTAATACTCTATCCTGTTAGCCAATTCAACCTAATTGAGAAAATAATTCAGATCATATTTGGCTTTTTCAAAATTAATTTTATACTGGAACATTTGTTTGGATGGGGAACAGGAAGAACTACTGAACAGGAAGAACTATGAGAAAGTTTGTTAACATTTTAGTGCTCTTGTTGGCAGTTTTACACATAGATTTAACATGGAAATTAGATAAATTATGCTGGTCTATAAAAGCTTTCTATATTTGCATGAAAAGTGAAAAAGTAAAAAACTATGTATGTTTCTGCTTCAAAGTAAAAAGGACTGGGGAGAAAAAAATAGACCAGTAAAATCTATTATTTTTGGCTCAAGAAGACTCTGTGGATATTTTCCCCATTAACTTCTTATAATACATTTTTAACCTGGATTCTTACGAAAAACAGGCTTATGCACTTAGTGCATTTCTTAGTGTGCCTGTATAAATGTACTTCACCTTTGGGTCTCCTGGTAAATCTAACCAAATTAAACACTGTAAGAAAGCTATACATATAATTGCATTACTACAAGATTGCTGCAAAATTTATGGATGCATAGACAGAAATCCTATTAATAGGCTGGTGTGCTTGCGAAGCCAGTCTCAGTCATACTCCTTAGGCACTCAGGAGAAGTCCCCAGTGACTGGGAAAATAGTCACTCATTCCATTTTTAAAGAGAGTTGAAAAAGAGGATCCTGAAAGCTACTGACTAGTCAGCCTCAGTTGTGTGTCTGGTATAATCAAAAAGCAGATCTTCCTGAGAGTTATGTTGAAGAATATGGAAGACAGGGAGGAAATTGGGGACTGCCAACATGACTTCAACAGTGGTAAATTGTGCCCACCAAACTCAGTGATCTTCTGCAGCACCGGGATTGCATCAGTTAAGAGCAGGAACCTATGTCATTTACTTCATCTTTCACAAGGCCCTTGGTTATGGCTCTCCAAAACGTTGTGATCATATCTTGGAGACATATGGGCTGGACTGATGGGCTGTTTGATGAATAAGGAACTGGCTGGATGACCATGTTCTGAGAGATAAATCAGTGGATTAAAGTGCAAATGGAAACCAGTAACAATTGGTATCTCCCAAGAGTGGGATAACTGCTATTTTACTTCTTCACCAGTGGCATAGATAACAGGATCTAGATTTAGGATCAGTAGGATTTAGAGAGATGGAGCACCTCTCATACAAGGAAAGGCTGAGAGTTTGTTTTACTCAGCCTGGAAAAAAAACTACTTTGAAGTGGCCTATTTGCAACCTGAAGGGAACCTCCAGGAAAAACAGAGAGGGCCTATTTACAAGAGCATGTAGTGACAGGACAAGGGAGAATTGATTAAAAATAAGAAAGAGTAAGTTTAGATTAGTTATTAGGATGAAGTTCTTTGCTGTGTGAGTAATGAGGCACTGGGACAGGCTGTCCAGAAATGTTGTGAATGCTTCATCCCTGGAAGTGTTCAAGGCCAAATTGGATGATTCTCTGTGCAATTTGGTCTTATGAAAAGTGTCTCTGCCCATGGCAGTATGATTGAAAACATGACCTTAAGGTTGCTTCCACCCAAACCATTCTAAAATTCCATGGTCAAAAGTACTGTCAGCAAGCCTGAAGATGATGTCAAGCTGATTGGTGCAGCTGATCCGCTGTAGGGAAGGGATGCCCCACTGGAGCATCCTGGACAAGCCTGTGGAATGAGCCCATGTGGACACCATGAAGTTCAAAACTGGCAGGTGATAGGTTCTGCACATGGGTCTGGGGGAGGAAAGAAGAGCAAATACAAGTATATTGCTGGAAGCTAGAAGTTCAGGTAAGAAAGGTTCTCTGGCCAGCCACAACCTTCTTTCAGGTTTTTTCTTCCTAACTGTTGTGGCCATTAGCCATTGATACAATGATGCACTGTCTTCTGTAGTTCAGATCTAAGAGCTCTGCCAGTACTCCATGTATCTCCATGTTCAAAAGAGGCTTTTTTACAAAGAAAGTACCAATATGCAGATCTTACATTTCCTGATAAATATCAAGACTTGATATCTATTGTCCAATGAACAGTAAAACACCATTCAATAAATTCAACTTATTTCTGTTATATTAATCTACTCCCTACTTACCAGGTTTCATGATTAAAGGACTAGTGTAATTGTCCATAAAGACATCAGCTCAACCAACCAGTAAGTATTTATATAAAATTTTCAAAAAGTGGAAGATGAAGATCAATATCCTGTTCAATTTCACTGTGTTGCATAGAAATTAGTTCATCAAAAAATTGTGTCGGTAGCCTTCTGCAACACAGTTGCAATCCAACTTAGGTGTATGTGCTGAGATTTACTACTGAGTACATACCCTAATTTTTAATTGCAGTTATATTTAGACAAAATATTAATTTTGACTTAATTATTTTAGAAATCGTGGCTAAATTAGTTAAACTAGTTTTTCCTCAAATGGTATTAGCATTCACTTCCATCATTCATTTTTTCTTTTTTTGTGAGAAATATTACCTACATTCACAAAATTAAGAACTGTGAACAAAGAGATTAATTACTGATCTAACATCTTTTGTGGGAAATAAAAGGGAAAATATGAAGAAAGATTATTTAACTCCAGGCATTATAAAAACCTGAATTCAGCTAGTATGAATGTAATATGTATAATACAATCTCTGTGTATGCACACTTCCGCTACAATAGTTATGGTTTCATTAAAGCTAAGAGTCTTTTGAATCAGAGATTTCTAATATTATTGAAACACCCACCTTGGGCTGGTGTCAACTGTGATTAAGTTTCTAAATATCTTTGGGAATCTGTGCTTAAAGTCGGTGACAGACATCAGATTCCATTTCTTGGAAACATCCACCCTGAAATAAGAACAGTTTCTTAAGCTATTAGTGTCACAAGGTCTCCGATGAATTCTTCTGAAAATAGAAGGGTAAGTAAAAATTCCATACCTATTTTCTTGAAAGTGAAAATATCTTATATCCACAAAAGCAGTGTATTGAGTATATCCTTTTTAATGAAGAAGGGTCAGGAGAAAATAAATTTTGGAATGCCTACTTCATTCGTCTTTGCATAGCTTAAACATAGTAGAAGTGTTGAAATAGTGCTTTACAGGAGCATTTCGTAAGTGGGCATAAGTTCTTTGTGGAGATTGATCTTTCTTTGAAGTCTTTGAATTCTAAATTCATAGATATTTCTGTCAGTAGAGTCTGACCATTTTAATACCATTTAATCTTACTTTATTTTGATCCATTGATTGTGGAAAGATTTGTTTTGCCCTTCAAGGGATAGATCTAATTTCCATGGTTCTAGAACTACTTAAGATGATCAGGTGGGATCTGACTCCCTCTGCAGGATCCTTTTTCCAAGACATATTTTTGAAGCCAAGGAAGAGTGAAGAGTTACCATCAATGAAGATTTCAATATGATTAGTCAATAAATCTATGAAATATTTCTTATTTGAAGAAACTATTTTCAGTTGTATATTACTAGCCTAAGTACTCCAGCCTCTATAGTAGTTTTTCACAGAAATTATCTATCTCAGGTGAATTTCAGGTAAAGTTTTAATGAAAATTGTTTAACTATTCATAAGTGCATAAAAGTCTGTATGACCATGCCACCACAAAGATTGAAAAATGGAATTTCATGGATAAGCTTCCTTGCTTTGCCTGAATTTGAAGTGGCAGTATTTTCATCCTTTTTAAGTAGTTTTGTGCAATTGTACAGAAGCCATAATCATATTTACCATAGATATTGTTGATAATTAAGCAATAAAGTTACTTTAGTTTTGCAATCCTTGAAAGACTTACTTATTAATGAATTCACCAATTCATTCAGGAGTTAATGTTAAATACATTCATTGCTTGTAAAGAAAATTATGGGTTTGGATTTTTAGATAACAAAAGCTCTTGCAGATGAAAGTTCCTTTGGGAGATATTGGAAATGACAAAAGATTAACTGAATTTTTACTTGCCTTTATTTAAATGTCTAATTCTATTACAAAATGATTGTAAGAATCTAATACTGTAACTTTTTTTGATGCAACTTAAAATAGATTGGGTGCTGTCCTAAGAAGCAAGCTGCATGCTACTCCTGGGTTGAACATAAAAGTGATGTGTAATTTTCACTGTGTAGTGAAATAAAGATACCAAAGGCTTATGTAAGTTCAAATCAAACTTCCATTCAGGGTGCATGCATCATCAGTAAGAAGAAACTAAGGATGAAGTCTACCCACTGGCTTATGATTACTGTGCTCCAAATCAACTGAGTTCCAAATTTTCAAAAGTCTGCAGCTATTAAATGAAATTTCATATTTGATGTTACCATATCCCGTTGTTCAAAATTGACACAGTATTAACAAAATTTGTTCCTGACGCTTTGAAACAAAAGGGAAGAGAGGAATAGGGGTGACAACAAAATTAGAAAATGTTTATAAGTAAAGAACATAAGTAGAATGGCATAAGAATAACAGAAGCAGGGAAAGTGGAAAGTATTGGCAGTCATGTAGTAGGGATAAACAAAAAAAATGCTGCACATTTAAATAATGCAATTAGTAAATATTCAGGTCTATTCATATGCAGAAAACAGCCCAAATTAAGTTGCCCTGCTTGTTTATTCTGTTCAGGTCAGGTGCTATCACAGTGTTAAATCACAACCAATTCTCACATCACTGTGAAGCTTGACCCCTCCACCCCTTCTGTGTCAGATCCCTTAAGTACTTCTAAAGCTAATGCTTTAGAAAGGCTTTAGAATTAAAAGACCATGACCATTAACTTTACTACTTGGTGCTAGCTAGCAAGGCAGCTGTCATGTACAGATATCTGTAAGAACAGTTCTGATTTCAGATTATTTAGACCTACCAGCCCATGTAAAATAAAACTATTGCAAAATATCTTTTGAAGGAAAGAAAGTAGCACTTCTCTCCCTCAAGCCTCTTGGACTTGTCTCACTTCACCCAAAGTAAAATTATATAAAAAAAATTCCTTGGTGGTTCTTAGCATGAAGGATGAAATTCCCATCCTATAACTTGTGGTATTTAAGGATGACATACACTTTCCACTTTTCACTTTTCATATTAACAAACAGTGAAGAAGATTATACTTCTACAACATCACACATATGAGTTTATGAACATGTTGTAAAACATACATATTTTAATAATTTTTCAATGGACACACTAATAACACTAATGTTAATTTGATTTTGCTTTGTGACTGATGGATGTTTTTAAAGAAGTTGGAAAGAACCAACCTGTTTATATTATAGATCTTCAACAGAAACACTTGGAAAAATCTGTTAGGACTTCATATATACAAAACAGCGAATAATTCAGCTTTATCCCTTTGCAAAATATTGTTACATGTGTCATCTGATATAAGAGGCACTTTTTGTTCATTATTAATGACTAGAAGCACTGTTAAATGAATATCCTCCTTTTAATGATTTTTGCATTTCCAAAATTTTTCCATAGGAATGGGTTCTTTGTTAAACAAAGATGGTAATCATTTCCCATGTAAGGAGATGAACAGAAAATGCTGTTTCTTGTGTAGTTCTTGTGTAGAATGTTCTGTCATTTAGTACTAATGTACTATTTTCTTGATATTTTATTTCACTAAGACTGCAGATACCTATTTAGAAATGTGTTTAAATGTTGTAGATACCACTAAAATGTTGAATGAGTGGGCTTCATATTTTCTCACAAAAAGAAACAACTGTGATTATTTAGTATAATAGCACTGCTTAATCTAGTTTCTACACATTGTAGTTCCTATATCTCCATGCTGCAGACAAGAGATATGTTGACTATAACTCAGCAACAGGATCCAACAATAACAATTGAAACAAAATGGAAGAATAAATTAAATAAGCAAAGCAGAATGAAATTAAATTAAACCAAATAAACCAAACTAAACCAACGAAAAACAAATTTTAAAAGTTACTGTTTTATCATTTTGGACTGTTTCTGTAATAGAATACATGCTATATAAACACATACACACATTGTTACTTGGTTAGAACTGAAAGAAGGTAATGTTTTAAAGAAAAGTATCAGCCACTTTAAAAGGCAGAATCTCTTGGTCTTTGGGGAGTTATTTCGTCTACTAATATGAGTATATTGTATGCATATTCACAGTTGTTGTAAATAGATTTTAAAACTGTCTCAGCACAGCAGCCTGAGATGTATCTAAGAAAGTTAAATATTAAAATAAATGCTGACTTATTCTGTGAAGTTTTATTCAACCATCAGCACTCCAAAATGGAAGTACAACATTTCCAAGTCATACTTTACATAACCTGAGTGCAGGCTTTTGCAATAAAGCATCAACATATTATCTCAGGAAAGTCTTGACAACTAATTCCTTGAATAAGAAAAAATATGAATATGAAATAGCCCATGAAAAATTCATGGAAGTAGAATGGAAGAATGCTATAGTCTATTCTATAGAACTAGAGACCTGGGATACATAAGGACCTTGGTTTTACCTTTATTGCTGATACTGAGGAAATTGATAGAAGCCTAATACTCTATTTGATTACTAACCTGAAAAAACTGCGAGTGACTTTTCCTATAACACTGATGATGGTATCAGCAGGAATATACCACAGGCCTTGGGCCAAATTTGCCATCCACTATATTTGTCCTCCCCAGTCCTTGCTTGTTATCAACTTATCTTGAGAAATTGGACAAGGTGTACCTTGGCACCAGAGACATCCTCCCATGATGTGGAGTTCAGTACATACTAGCAGAGGCATTGAAAATACAAATTAGATTGAAAATGGGGGCCCAGGGACAAACTGCTGATTGTCAGTAGGAAGCTGACCGCACTAAACAATATAAAGAAAAGCAGCACAGGCTCCAGGCAGAAAGCCCTGGTGGCTGGGGCTATGAGCACATTTCAAACTTCCAGAATCTTAAGACCCAAAGAATCCGTCCCTCTCTCTCTCTCTCTCTATCTCTCTCTCTCTCTTTCCCCCCTCTGCTCAGTCCAAAAAATTTGGTTCTTCTTTTCCCCACTCACAAGATGCAAGAGCACTTAAGCCTTCTCAAAATTGCTCTACTTCAATCTAAAGCTGCCCATTGGAAACAACTTTCTTAGACAGGGTAACACCTCCACAGATGAAGCTGCAGGTCTAAGGCATTACATGTTTTTGTTCTGATTTAGTCAATATCAACCCAAATTTAAATAATACACGCGTCTACATTTGCCTAGCTTCCCTAACATGGCAATTTGCTTTTGAACAACTTTATCCACAACACCTTTTTTCCCATCTTATTTTCAAGTCTGCTCTGTTTCTTTGTAATTGCCTGCAGTACCAGACACCATTCATCATGCGTAGCTAGTTTTCCAAATCAGAGACAACCAGCGTTAATCTAACAACCCTACCCAGCAAACTCAAATTTCTCTGTCCAGTTTTAATTCCAAACTGACATTCAGATGTGACCTCTTTCCACAGACCCTCAACTGCATGTACTCTAACCATACCAGATATATGTCCTCCACAGCTATCAATATTCATGTTTTTTGTATTTAGCATGTATAACGCTATCTATATTTTGCCTACTTTTTTTATATAACGAGTTCACAGTAAGAAATACATAACACATTACAGAGTTAAAGCATTCTGTCTGAGTTACCTATTGCAAAACTGGTTTAAGGACACTCTTCGTACTGTCTCTCATATTGGTATGAATTACTGCCTCATACACAGAGAGGGAGAATTTAGGTCTTCTCATTTTGTTCTTCATATTTCTAAGCAGTCTGAACCATGATGAAGCTTTTAATTGCTTTCCTGTTCAGAATATTTCCAGACTGTATTTTACACCTTATATTAGGTATTGTACAAAAATAGAGATTAGGCATTTTGATATATTATGCCATTACCAGTTCCCTTTGGAGAATCTTGTCATACAACTGGGACATGCTTAAAGAGTTTAATTCATCTTGACTGCATTCTCAGTCATGTATTTTCTTTTATGAATTTGAAAATCCAACATATTTGTCGAATCAGTCATGTTTCATTTGTTTAAATAGCTTTGTTTTCAGTAACAAGTCATAAAGAATGCTTACAGTTCGGTTTTTTCAGTAGTCTGTCAGTGAGTTTGGCAGATAATCAATCTATCTCACACTTCACTTTCTCCTTGAACTTACAGAATGACAGTTATTTTATCTGTGGAAAAAATACTAATATAAAACCAACAGATTTTTTTTAGTCATTATTGATGGGCATTAGAGACTTACATCCACAGGTGTTTATGAAACAAGGTAAGAATATGAATGCTTAAATACTGATTTTTAAATAGAGTAACTAACTAAGTTTGCATCTATTGTACAGTAAAATAATCTTTCTAAATAGCACATTATTCTGTGGATCTGTAAAACTGCACCTACTCAAATCAATTTGCCCACGGAACACTTTATACTGTATGTAGAATGTCTCTAAATTCTATATTTCTTTCCAAATGTATCCCAAACACAAGAATATATAGGGTATGCATAGTATGAACATATAGTTTTAACCTGTATTGTGACCATTTTATATAACCTATAAAAATTATTTTATTTAGTCTGTAATTAAAAAAATCCATCTTGTTCTTTGTGGCTCCTGGAAACACAGCTAATCCAGGTAGAAAATAGGCTTATCTTTATGTGGTGAACTGAGAACAAAAACACAGACTTTGTTTACAAACATAATTTATAAAATAAACCTGCGAATCTCAGATTAATCAGATCAGTTTCAGAGTGATTGACCAGTAGTTAGTCTGGCAATAAAACCATGAGCAGTGAAAAATTGATCCAACTTGTCAGAGAGATGACACATATCCATTTCAGGGATTTAGATCCAGCTAAACTTATACCTATATTGAACAACCTAAATTTCCATTTCCTGTGGGACTAAGGAGAATTCTGTCCTGTTCTTGCACACAGAATACCTATTAGATGAAGCAGAGAATAGTTAAATAGTTTCACCTTCCTTTTGGTATTTCGTTAGCATTTTCAGTGCCACCAGGCAGTACATTGGTACACAACAGCCAGAGGACAGCAGCATTAAGGGTTCATGAAAATAATTATATTTTAAATTCCACACCAGCATCACATTGCCTTTCAGATATAGGCTATATATTCAACTTCATTCCTCCTACAAAGCATACAAATTCTGAAAGCTACCATTAGGTGCACTATCAGCCCAGAAAATCCAGACCAAAGCAAAAGCAAGGTGACCCATCACTTCATAGAATATAGAACAAGATCAGTAAAATCATTCATACAATTGCATCAAAGAGAATATTATACAAAAGCAAAAAGGAAATAATACAATTAAACACAACTCATAGAAAATGTGAAAATTAGTTTTGTTTCCACATTATAGCAGATAAGTATTCATTACAGAATGAAAAATAAAATAAATCATGCTAATTCCTATACAAAATCATATGCTAATAGATAGAAAGTATACCCATGGAGTGATAGATTTGCAGGAAACTGTATTTAAAACCAGTACAGCAAAATATTTTGGGCTCAGTAGATTAAACACAGACAGATTTCCCTAACTCCTGTAGTATAATTTAGAAAAGTCATCACCTTAAAATAATAACTCCAGTCAGGTTTATGCCTAGGGATTATCTCAATAAATTGTCAGTAATAAGATGTATGCATTTCTATGATAACCCACAGGTGAATGAAAAATAAGAATGGCTCCATGGGGTTTTTTGAGACATTAAATAAACAACCTAAGGGGACTGGGACATCTTTATGCCGGTTGAAATTAAAAGATACCACGTCAAATGGAGAAAAATAAACTTAGGTGTTGGAAAAGGGCCTATGTGCCCAAAAATTTGCATGATTTTTCTAGCTGTAGCATTTTCCTAATAAAAAGAAGTTACATTTACTTAAAAACATTGCCTCATATAGCAAGGTGGTTTTTAAATGTATAGAGAAGTGTAATAAAGTTCATTTTCAAGTAAGAGGAAAGGTATAATATCTTTCTAATGGAATAAAAAGAGGAAATTAATAGAGGAGAAACATTAGATCCTTCAGCACATCCAGACAGACATAATGGGGAAAGGAGTATTTGTGCTTCACAGAGTGGACTTGCTCATGAATACTACCTGATGCATACACAATGCAGGAAGACAAAACTTCTACTAGGACAGTCTTTTCAAGTCAACAGGTGTTACAGAGAATGCACAAGTAGATCTGAAACCCTGAAAAGAGGTCTTCTCACTCTTCTCTCTATCTGGATAGGGGTTGTTCCTTCTGTCCTACTAGTTTGGTTGTTTGCTGAGCTCATTTGACTCCCAAAAAGAAAATTATCAGTCAAGGTTAAATATAACAAGCTGAACTAGAACCCAGCTTGTTATGCTTAAACCTGCTTGCCCAGCCAATATCTAAAATCAGACACCCTGCTCCTGTTACATATTACTTTGCTGTCCTACACACCATACCATTTTCCATTTTGTCACTAGCTGCCACTGCTGCTACCAAACTGATTCTCAACATTCCCAGGATTTGTATTGCTGCATTTTTCAAATTATGTCCTAGGAAGAAGTTGGTCCTTTGCAGCTATAGGGACCTTATGTGTTATTCAGCTCAAAACTGTAACAACGGAAAGTCCAGATCACATCACAGAGTGCTGCAGCAGGTATTGTACGTGTTAATTTTCAATAGTAAACCAATTAAAAGTTAAGATTATAGAGTTAATAGATAATTTATTGTAACTCAAGTATGGCTCTGGTAGTGAAAGAAATTGGGTAGAAAGAAATAAACTGAAAAACACGGCTTTATAACTTCTATTGATGTATTTTTAATAGTCTATGTGGTTTCCTTAAAGTAACACAATCTCTTAAAATTCATGGCATATAATAACAGAGTCTTATGTTTCTTTTTTTATCTGTTGACTTGAAGTTTTACATTTTAGTATTTAATTTAATTTGGTATGCCATTTTCAGTTTCAAGTGTAAGGGTACATATTTGTAAATTTTTTTAAAAAGGCCTGCTATTTTTCTCTCTCACTGCAAAGGCAAATTATCCTTAGTAAAGTAAATAATTGCCTGCACATGGAGGACTTTCCTTGCCAAAGCAGTATTTAAAATGACTATATAATTTTTCATGATTCAGTCTAGGTTCGTGTTAAAAAATAAAGCAAGCTGGTGATCATGGCACTAAATTCCAAAATTAGAGAGGATGTTTGAATATTATGCATGGGAAATGAGTCCTAGAATGAATATTTTCATGTAATAATAGAATCACAGAAAAGTTTTTATTGGAATGGGCCTTCAAAGATCATTGTGAAATGACCATCCAGAAAATTCTTCATCCAATGCTCCCTCCAACAAACCTTTGCAATCTGGCAGCAAGAATTCTCTTGGTTTCACTATTGTCACAATATTTGTCAGACACTCTCAAATTTTTCAACAGATGTTAACTAAATTGGAAATCTTTACAATGCACGCATGTCACTAAACTTAGAACAATTTATTTTCTTCCCTAAATATTTTCCATGAATATTGTGCTATTTAGAATTAGCTGTGAGTTGTCACATGTATGTTGCACATAATAGCTAAGTATTGAAAGCTGGCTCAGATAAGTCAAATCGCTGTAACCAAGTCATTGACACACCTATTAAAAAATGTAAGAGGCTGAAATCCACTAAAATAACTCTCTGGGAAAGAGAATATTTTCAAAAAGAGCTTATGCTAGTATTTCTAGACTATCTGAACTGTATATTCATCATGCTACACACTAGGTGTAACATACACTGTGATATTTAATTTTTTCCAATTATTCTGCTCCCTTTCGCATCCTATAATTTTGAGGCATTGTGGCTCTGTTTCTGCAAATATATTCTGAGCTCTGCCCCAAAATTTTTGCAGGTGCAGAAGCACAAAGACATGCTATAAAAATCTTCCAAAGAAGCTTGGCTATGAAGAGTTTATACATTATCACATAACTACAGTGTTCATAGTGAATGGGGAACTCTTTTAACTTGGATGCCAAAGGTCACTGGCATAAAGAGGAAGACAGAAGGATAAAAGGCAACATCTATTTTTCCTGAACAGCAGAACAGATTTTAATTTCCATGCCTAAGTTTCCAGCCACCATCAACAACATGAGGGTACTATACATTTTTACTGAATTTTTCTATGAGTAGCTTTTATTCTTTTGCTGCTTCAATTAATTTTTACCAAGTAATTTCTTGAACTGATTTTATTGCATGATTTACAGGTATGTAATGAACCATGGATTAAAAAGTAAGTATTTTCAGACAGCAGTTGCTGACTGAAATACAATCTTCCAATTACAGACACCAAAATGGAAGACACATTTTGGAAAAGGGAAGTGATTTAAGCAAGTATCTCTGAAAAACCAAGGTATATTAGACAGTATTCTTATGTTTACTTTGTAAGTAATTGAAGTGATGTGGAAGAAAAAATATGGAAACTGTGCTACCTAGACCCTAGACTACTGTCAAAAAGATAAAAGCTTTAGTATGGAGAAGAAAGTGTCTGCTAAATCAGTAGTCAGGTCATGCATCTAATTGTTGAGGTCACTTGTTTTCAGCACAGGGATTATTACCGATAGCCTTGAAAATGTCATGTGACTTGAAGCTCACAGACACTTAAGTTTTATAGTGTTTATTTATAATAGCATTTTTGTTTATATTTAACTGCATATATAACCACTCATAGATATATAAACACACAAAACATAAGGAAGGATTCATTGTGGCACTAGTACTTTTGCTATACAGCATTAAGCCAGAAAAAAATTTAGGATTCCTAACTCAGGCCACACATACTCTCACATCACAAGTATGACACCACAAAGACAGTCTTTCTTATGCCTGTAATCCTGCAGCATGAGCACCATTTATTTTGTGCCAAAATTTAATAACTGTGATTTTGTAAGTATTTTCTACATACCAAGGTTAAGGAGATTTCATTCTGGCGTTTTCGTCTTCTGTGCCAATCCTTTTCATACTTATCTGCCACTAGGGCCACAGGCTAGTGTCAACTGTTGTCAGAGGCAACTCAAGCAACCACAAGTCAAAACACTTTCCTGTGTATTTTGGCAGTATAAAAATAATTGTAACTAGATGAGAGGCCCACAAATGTAGACATTGTTGAGTGGTTCAGCAAGAGTCAGTAAACTGCTATCAAGTAGTTACCAAGTTTATAGCTGTGACCAATTCTCTATACGACCTCTTCAAAACAGAAGTAAAAAAGTTCAAATATTTCTGCTGCAAAAACAGTCTTTCTAGTACAATTATATTTGCTGACTTTGTTGATTTTCAATCTCTTGAAGGGAAAACTTTCTCTTAAAAATTATGAAGTTCAAGGAAATTCCTCCAATGTTCAACTCAAGATTTTCAATTTTCCTTTAACAAAATTAAAAAGTCAGTCACAGTGAAACAGATAAATAGGGACTTATATCTTAAAACATGTAATTACATGGATTCGTGGAAATCTCAGAACAAAAAGAAACCTGCTTTTATTGTAAACTCTGACACAACATGAACAAGATATGAATTATATTAAACAAATTACATATAAATGCAGGCCATAAAAATAAGTGATTAAGGAATACTTTAGAGTTGAGTTAAACTTCTATGCACAGCATTTTAAAACTCAAAAAAACTAAATTTGGAGAATCCACAATATATAAAGAATCTGTTTCAAATTTTAAAAAAATAATAAAATTAGTGAATGCAATCAAGAGAATACTTGAGCCTGAGACCTGATGTAGTCTAGAATTTTTAGAAAATCTCCACATTTTTTTTATATTTTATTTAGTCTGTCTTGAATGGAGGTAAGTTCTCCATAGCGTCCCTCACAGAGTACTGCTGTAAATTTGTAGCCGCAACAGTGCTGTTAAAACACACCAGTATTAAGGTCCTGTTAAGCGATGCTCCCGTAGCATCAAGGCTATTTCATCACCCCCAATTCTTCAAATTCCTCAGGGCCTGTGTGTGAGGGATGAACAGGAATTTGGGAGAGTACATACCAGGACAGCTGCACCAAACTGACCAAAGGGATATTACATACCATATGGCATTTGCTGAGCTATAAAGCTGAGCATATGGAGTAGGGAGTGGAACTCATTATTTATTTTCTGAAGCAACTGATATGGTTTCCTAGACTCTGTTTCCCAGTAAATAACTGGAGTTCCCCTGCTGATGTAGGGAATGAGTCTTTTTGCTCTGATTTGCATCCATGTGTAACCTTTGCTTTCCTTTCAACCACACCCACCTTAACTCAGGACCATTTTGTCTTCTTTCTTTCCCATTCCTGCTAAGAAGCAGGAATTTGGGGGTTTTTGCCCCTTCCCTGCTAAGAAACAGGAGGAGCAGCTTCATGGCCTCCTGGTAGCTTGACAAGGTCAACCAGCATATTTGTAATATTTATTGCAAAAATAACTTCTTAAATCAAGTTTGACTAAGCTTCAAATGACCTGTCAGAAAGTATCAATATTTAGACAGTAATTGAGAATGAACTCACAAGAACATGATTCCATAATTTATTACTCTGATTTATTATTCCATGATTTATTACTCTGACCAATCTGTATTATTTCTGTACCCATCTTGTTATCATATGTCTTTCTCAACAATTTCTGTTGAAGTTTTGCTATAAATTCAGGATAATTACAAAAACGCTGCAATTCAATGCATTGGAATTATCTTTTAAGTAAGAAATATATTGCAACATGAAAGAAAAGTGCATAGGTAAGAGAGGAAGGAAATTTACATAAAGGAATAATTTTTGAGTGAAGTTTTGAGTATTCTTCAGGCATCTGTGGTTATATGGCTTGATCACATATGGCTTGATTCAACCTTTATGTTTGAAATCTATTGTATATTTATATTATCAACATGTTTTGGACTGCAATGCTTTCTTGTAATCAAATAAATTTTTATACATTAAATATTAAGAACAGTACCTGAATCTAAATGCTTTAAATGGAAACTATTCATACTCCTTTAAACTCTCCCAAAAGTTGTTAAATGGAAAGACAAATGGTGTATTTTGATATAGAACAAATTTTAATGTCATGGCCTCTTCTTGCATACTTTGGCGACACTACTTAATATTCACTGGAAATAAAAGGATGTTTAATACTTTAGAAATAGTTTCTTGGAAAATAATTTTTCAAAAACAGATGTTACATGAATACTTGCCTAAAAGTTTCATTTCTTGCTACAAAAAACTCTATCATGAGAAAGTGTTTGGTTTTGAGACAGTCAGTAAGAACATGTAGACATTTCACCCAATGAGAATTGCAGTCTGGATGATTCATGAAGTAGTGCACTTGCATAAGCTTGAGCTTCTCAAGTGAAAATTATGCACCATGACACTAATGATACACAGCTTTCCAAAACTTAAAATATCTTTAGAGGTTTCTTTAAATAAAATTCCTTAACTGAAATTCACATTAAATGTTAAGATACATAATTTTAATACCAGACTATTGCAAACCTCTACCCATGTTGTCCATACTTGTCATAAAAGAAATATTTTGGCTGCACAGCTTTGGAACAAGTATTAAAGCTTCATAAAAAAATCAAATGGACAGTAAATTACATAATTATGCTGATATTCCAGGTTTTCGTCAAGGTTTTTCAGGTAAATGCATTTTTTAAAAAGCCAGAAGAAACTCTGGAGAACAACTGAGAACTTTGTTCTTCTGTTTCAACTTTTGAACTTTTAACTTTCTTCATTTGGCACTGATTTCATATTCCATACTTTGAATAATTTTATCTCCTTTTGAGAGATTTTAGCCTTAAATTTCTGTGATGGAATGCTAATATATAATTTTTGTATGGCAATATAAAATATAATTTTTAACATGGCAATGTGTGTCATAAAGAAGACCAAAAGGGAAAAGTGACCATTCTTTCATTGTTTAATGGTGTTATAAATAACTAATATACTGTTAATATTTTCTGTGTACAGCTTAGAGTTTAAGTGCTTAGTATTATAGGGTATTGCTGGCATGAGTAAGTCTTACAGAACCCAGAATGTTCCATGCTTTTTAAGAAGAGTTATATAAACTGCACAGGACAAGATAGAGCTTAATTAAACAGGCAGAATATAGCAAAAATCACAAGTAGTGTCCTCTCTTTAAATTCAGCCTGCAAAACCAAAAGTCATTTTTGGATGCAAGCACAATACAGCACACTACATCTGCATAAAAAGAGATCTTTAAACCTTATCTTATCCCAAGAAAATCAAGTAACATTTCAGCACCATATTTGAACATGAAGACCTTGAAAGCAAGGAGGAAATGTGAGGTCATGTGCTTGGTGGCAAAATACTACAGAAATGTCATGAAAATGTTAGCAAACGTACAGGAAACCTGTGGGATAGAGAGGTGTCATGGGTTACAGTACAAAATG
>VWYI01000327.1:4191-24147 GCA_013399455.1 Anthoscopus minutus | reverse complement strand
TAAAATAAAAAGAGACAAATTGCCATCAGTGTGTGTATATCTCTTTCACATACAGCTAAAATGACTGCTAATTTTTAAGAAATAAACAAATGTTTACAGGCAAGTAAATAGAATATTTGTTTGTCTGTGAATACAGAATTTCTTTCTCCACTAGCAAAAGAACAGTTACAAGGAAAATGCTATCTACTGTCAGTAGACTTGCAAAAATAACTCCTAAAAAAGTTGGATGTCACAGTAAAATAAATATCCTATTTGATTTGATTTTGTGAGAACATAATTTGAAAATATTGACCTTTGACATCAGTGATGCTGCTTCAGAAGTTTTTAAAGCATTTTTCCAGTATCTAAAAGTCAGGATAAATCTTGTGAAACTTCCTGAGTATGTTGTTTTTCTTTGCCACATTATACATAATAGATCTTGATACTTGCATTAGCTCACATGAAACTCCCAAGGTTCTTGATCATCGGTAGTGATGGACTCCAAGAGACTCTCTGTGTTGCTGTTTGATGGCCATTCCAGGAGTCAAAATCATCAGAACTAGACTGTGATCTTGGAAGTATGGGCTCAGACAGGCTGGAGGGTACCCTTAAGAGCACATGGGACCCTGCATGTCCAAGCACGCCAGGTAGATTAGCTCCCTAGCCCGCCTGCCCAGATAAATTGCCTACAGCGTGATTGAGAAGCCGTCTGTCTTGAGAGGCAGCCAAAGGAGAGGATCTAAATAGCAGTGCAGCATGCTTCTGCCCAGGGTGCTCAAGGGACTACTCTGCCTCAGCAATTTTACCATACCATAGCTTTCCTATGAATTACTATGTCACAGATATCGGTTTTCACTATATATATTTTTTTATTTCATGTGGAAAATCAATTAGAAGAGAGGAGGTTTGTGAGAGAACAGACTACAAGTCAATTCTTATCTTTGATTCCTCTGTCTGGATTCCACATATTTGACCATGGGTTGATAACATTGACCATCTCAGCTCAGAAAAGAGTCCCAAATGTGGAGCAGCAAGGAATTACACTAATAACCATCACTTAACTTGATCTTGTTCCCTCAGACCAACTGCATGATTACTGTCAGACATTTTTGCATGGTGCCTGTTGCCATTTGTATCTGGCCTCAATTTTGAGCACTGACAGTCTCTCACTCCTTGAGAAGCTTATTTATTTATCATCTCATTAAACAAAAGAAAATGAACAAAATATAAACAAGTCAAAATTTTAGAGTATCACAGGGGTGATCTTCTATTGCTGTATAAAGAAAATGCTGTGGAAAGATGTAAGCTTTGAATGGTAGAACAGGCAGAACTCTTCTTCAGTCCAATCAATCTTACTCCTGTTGCTATTATTATTAATCTAAATTTAGAGAAATATGACAAGATGAGAAAAGAAATTATATAAACAAGGACTTCAACTTAAAAAGGCACACTCTCCTTCAATAAGTGCACATGTAGCTCACTATTTCTCTTGGCAAAGTTTAGGCACGTCTCTAGTTAACAAATATATTCTGCTGTCAGCCCTTTTCAAGAATTATATTTGATGCTGGATGCCAAATAACTTCTTTAACTATTAATAAATAACTCACAGGTATCTTAGCTAGTGTGTGCTTCAGGAATTATGCTAATAATACTTTCTATGCTGGAGACAAGGGAAATTCCCCCCATGAAAGTTCTGCTTTTGCTGACATGTTCTCTAAACTCTGCTTTCAGAATGGGTTCATTCTCACTAAGACAGCCATTTGATCTCATGGAAAATCTGATCACCATCTATCTACTACTTGCTGATGTTGCTGAGAAAATTCCTGTTGACTCTGGAATTGGAAATGGATCCATCAGTTTTGGATTCTGGTCTATGTGATTATGTTTCATTATCTTCAAGGTAATGAGTCTTTGCAATTTGAAAAGAAGACAATAGTCACTACCACATGAACCAAATTACACTATATATTACATGCTGTCTAACTAGCAATAAAATACTTTATAGGTAAAAAAGAGCATTAAGTGATACTGTGATTTTTCATGTGGCTTGCAGAGAAGAAAGAATCTCTAAGGGATACTTAGATAAATTACACCCTAAATCTCAAGGTATGTCTCTAACTTAGAACATTATTTTTAGTGGAATACATTTTTACCATGTTTATTTGAATTTCAAGCTAGTCCTTAGTAAGAGCTGCTTTGCTAATGCCACAGAGACCTAAATGCCTGTTATCTCAATCACTTCTCCTAACACTGAGGTAATTAATCACTATCAAGTAATACTAGTAAGCCCCTTTTCATATACCATTTCCTTCCTTCATTTAGTTAATCCAACAGAAAATTGTGGAGTAAAGTGAAAGTTTGGAAAAAGAATCCTTTAACAATGAAAACTACCCATAAATCTGGAATTTTGAAAGTGTTTTGATTTCAGAACACACGCAAGAAGGGATTGCTTCTTGACCAGCAAATTCACTGTTGTTGTTCACTGTTAATATGTCACAGAGCAAGAGGAACATGCAAAGACAGTTAATGTAAGAAGTGAAACCCCAGAAATTCAGGCAATCCTCTTGTCTCTACTTTCAGTTTGAAGATCTGATGAGTAGAAGAAACCTTTTTCTCATTTCAGTCATAATTTTATATTTTCCATGTAGTTAATGTATTGATTTTTTCCTTGTGAATTGTCTCCTAAGAGATGTTAGACATCAGTGCCTCAGCTTGTAGTTTTGACTGTGTGGGTGCATGGGAATTTCAAATCCAGAGTGCTTTAACCAGGAAGGGGAAAGTGCTGGGTTACTTTGCCTTTCTGTTTCCCATGTAACAGCTTGACAAACTTGTCCCTGAGAATTGCATACTGGAATCTGTTCCATCAGTCTTCTGGAAATGGTGATCAGCTGAGCAGACTATTATACAAACTATCTCCTTCTCTACTTTACAGACGATCATGTAATGTTAGACAGTTCTACCTTACTGTCTTTATATTTATTTAAAGCTTTTCTCTCTGCACTTTTTGTCCCATTGATGATGGTTATTTTACCATGTTCCTATTATTTGCAATAGCATCTAATTTCACATGCTTCCTTGAGAGATCAAACATTTTTCTTATTTCAAAACTTTGTTTTTATTTTACAATGGCTGCAGGTGGTTTTCACTGCCATGGCAAGTTCCAAGCACCCATTTGGGCACCACTCTCACCTGGTGCTGCTCTCATCACTTGCATTTTCCTTTCTTTCTCCACCACTTATTACTTGTCTTATACTTGCCTTTTCTGAAAGTCAGGTCTTCTGAGTGCAGCATTGCTGATTCTGTATCAGATTTGCCACTCTGGATCATATAAATGGATGTGATGTGTACCCATAAAAAAAACTCCACTCATAAACTTTCCCACATATGCATCTCAGTAATCCAATGTTAAAAGGGTTTGTGTTAGCCTCAGCTTTTGAGGTCTGTCGTGACTGGTTTTCATCAGAATGTATTCAATGGTAATAAAGTCTGAAAATGGTTATCTTCTTAAATTGTAACTACCACATCTTTCTTTCACAGCTGGCAACAATCTTTTAGCCAATCACAAACATGCAAGGTCATTTTTTCTGTCAGATTGCCTGATTATTAAATGTCTGCAGTGACGTTGAGTTGGAGTTTTTGAGTGAGGTCTGCTTGGAGCCTGATGTTAGGGACATGCTACAGAAGAATTACTGATGTATTTTCATTTTCTGCTGGAACGGCTAGAGGAATCTTCCATGTCTCAGCCTGATTGGATGGTCATACCAACAATTAGTCAACAATCAACAAAATTCAGTGAGAAGTTTTCTGTTTTATCTGTTGTCACTGATGAGAGAAAAAGAGTCCAAGAAATTTTTTCTCACCTTCTCAGTGCTGCATATAGTAATGATCAACTTTGAGGGACATTGGCAACTGCAGAGTTTTTTCCTCCCTCTCTTTTTATTTAGGCAATATCTACATCTACCCATGTTCAAATTACATCTAATCTTTAGATGTGCTTTTCTAGTTCACTTCTGGGAGTACAGGAGAAACTAAATTTTGTATTTCATATTGAGGTGATAGAAAATTCCTTTTGTTTCTAACAGCTGAGATCCCTATTGATTCATTAAGTATCAAGACATGAATGTATCAAGGATCAAAAAGTAAGGTCTTTCAAAGTGTTTATTGAGGCATTTAGTAGTGTTAACATAGTCACATCTGCAAGAAAGTAGTTTTTAACAAAACAAATCTTGCCTCACATACAGGACAATCCACCTACTTGGGTGTTACATTGTCCATTATTGAGTAATTAGTAAAGCTTTGCTCTTGTGCTGCTTACATTTTTGTTTGAGTCTTGTAACTAAGAAAGAACTGTCTACCTGTTCTGGCAAACCCTCCGTGTTTTGCTTTGGGTGTTTTTATCTTGACTTCAGAGAAAGAATAATAATTAAGAGGACTTGAAAGAATAATAATTAAGAGGAAGAAATGTCCTTCTTCATCAGCCCTTCTTCACTAAGAAGCATTTCCTAAGGAACTCCAAAATTTAAGACTATATATATATATATGTGTATATATATATATATATATATATGTATAAAAGTGCAAATACCATCNATCAAAACCTACAATCTTATTGGTGCTCAATCATGACCATGGGCAGGGAAACCCTGCATGCTGCTCAGCACTTCTTCCTGCAACAAAACCTTATTAATTTTGCAAGATCAGACACTTACATAGGTTATGCTTCTGCATGATGTTTGTGCTAAATATCTGGAGTCTGGTTACTTAAGGAAAGCTTATTTTTCTGACTTTTTTTGTTTCTAATTTAAAAGATACAAAACAATGAAGTGGACTGTTCCATAGTGGAGAAAAAGTTATCTCCCTCATGAGCTGTCATGGCAAAGGCAGACGTGCTGAATACTCTTGATTTTGTTGTCCTTATGGAATGTACCTAAGGAAAGATGCTCTGAGAATAGTGGGGAGTATACAGAAAGAAAATTATTACAGTAAAAATGTTACTGTTAATAGCAAAAATTATATCTCATGAAAAGAAGCTTAATGATGGGGTTAGATACTTCTTTGATGAGAGAGTTTTCAGTTAGAGGAAGATGCATGCATCCTGATTTCACTGGAGTTAGAAGAAAAGGAAAGAATTTTAAAACTTTGCTGACAGTACTGTTTCCAGGTAATGCCCATGGTCACTTCCTATTACATATTCCCATGTTTTATTCATCACCTACTTTCATGTGATGTCTTCTTTGTCCAGGGCTGTTAAGTCCCTTGCTGCTTCTTCTCCAGAGAAGCTCATATAGTCCATGAAGAGGTTGCATTCCCTCAAGATCCTTGGGTGGTATTTTTCATATCTGATTATGTAGTATGTCATTCATCTGTCATAAGTGAAATGTAACTACCAAAGACAGGAGACTGAACAAGCATATGTGATTGCTCAGCCTTCAGCCTAATGCTATGATTTTGTGAGCTACACAATATAACACTTCCCCTTATTCATATATGACTTCATCACCTATTCCTGAGCACGAGCTGGCCTTCCAAATGTTAGCATGAAAATAAAATATACTTAATGTTCTCATTCCAAGTCCTGTCTTTCTGAACAGGTTTGGTTTTAGCCAGACTTGTGAAAGATACAGCCCTCTGATGAAGATTGGTTAGCTCCACTGGAATCCACACAACTTGCCCCCTTAACTCTACCCTGTTTAGACAGCCCATGATAGAGTGAGCTCTAGGATAATTATCCACTTAACACTAAGTTTTATAATTGCCGCTATTAAGAAGGTATTTGCCTTGTTGGACTGTATCATAGTAGAATGAGGGAAATGCTGAAAATACCAGTGAGTTTGTTCCAGTTATTCACTCAGTATTGCCTCATTCTCTAGATTGCAGCAGTCAGGAAAGGGTGGTGCCACCTTTGACTTCAAAGACTAGCTCATGGGATAATGGATATTACCTGCAAGAAATGAGATCTTTTTGTCTGAATTCCATTTTTTCTTACATTGTATAACTAAGTAAGCTGCTGGCAATATCAAATATTTTTCTGCTTGGGTTTAAACACTTTTAAATTCATGATTCAATGTATATGCTAATCATGTTGCAATATTTTCAATTAGTAGAAATGGAATTTATCGTATTATTTTCATTTTTTAAAAATTTTTCAAATTGAACTTTTCATTAGCCAGCAAAGAAAGATGCCTAAATATTCTCTGCCAAAATTTCTCCAAATTTCTGCTGACTTTCCCTTAGTTACTTCATTTTCCTTCAGACTCCACCATGGATTCACATTTAGTATTATCTAGCAGTCTGCCCAAAAAGAAATATTCTCAAGCATTAGATCTTCTCCTGTCTTCTAGATTCTCCTGGAAAAGTCTAATCTTCCAAGAGAAATTTTTACCACTACAGTCTGAATTGTAAGTGTATTCAAGGGATGCAGTTTATAGACTAATTCATCAAAAAGGCAGTCCTAAGTAATAAATAATGTCCTAAGTAATAATAAATGGAAGATTATTAGAAGGTATGATCTCAGCCACTTATCTTTTGGATTTACACTCAGTGCTGAAAAAAGAAGGAAAGATGTCAAACTGTGTGAGTACCACAAAATATGTGGCAATTCAAGTGAACTTTTCTTTGCTTCAATATGATTTTAATATAAAAAGTAGCTCTTTAGAGGTAAGTATCTTGATTTTTTTTTTCCAAAACTAAATTAATTGAAAGGTAGCCAAAAAAAATTCCATCTCATAGCTCAGTTTCATTAAAATGATGATATTAGAAATGTCATACTATATAACCTTGAAGTTATGAATCTATCATATGATGGAGAAAGTTTCTGGACTTCCAGAAAATAATGTAGTTGGGAGTAAGCTGTTATAGAATTAATTAAGTTCTGGTCAGACATCTAAATGATCATGTGAGGAAGACCATGAATGAAAGAAGTAGACCAGAAGAATTAGCTCAGCGGTCACACACTGAGCTGCATCTGGTAAGGAATATCAGATTTGGATTAGAATGTCATGGGGAAAGGTCTTCTTGATGAATGATTATTGCAGAATATGTATAAAAAATATGCATTAGTAAGTTGAATTAATACAATAGTAAAGAGAGATGGAAAAACTCCAGAAGAAAATATTTTCTGTCAGAAAATGTGATTTTGTCAAAATGTGTTGCTTTTAGTAAATTTCTAATCCTATATTGGTTTTGATAAGAAAGTTTTTGAACAGTTTCTTGACAGATCACTCCCCAAATCCTTACCAGTTTTCCTGCAAAAATGATTGGCAGAAGTATTGTTTCTGAATTTTGTTGTGTTACAGGTAAATTGGTTCCTCAAATTTCTGTTCAGGAGAACTGAACTACAGGTTAGTACCAGGGAAGTTCTCAACTCCTGTCTCTGGGGTGTTGTGAATGACTCTAGGATCTGAATGCAGTGGTTGTGGCTCTATCTGATTTTCTTATTGCCTCACTCAGAAGGGCATAGTGTTACTTTTGGATTCTGATATGGAGATATTTCAGAAGACTGATCCACTTTTTGTATTGTACCAGGTCAGTTAGTATTCTTCTATATAGGAAACTTGTAATAAAGACTCAGACTAATATGTCTAGTAGGAATCTGTGTTTGGTTCAATGGTTGTAAAAATCAGCTAGGTTCTGAGTGCTTGCAATCACATGCTAGATTCTTCTCAAATGATGTTGAACATTGGATTACAAACAATATTAATAGTAATTGTAAATATTCTGTAACTTCTGAATTACAAAAAACTGATGAAATTCAACTGGAAGACACTTATTCCTCTTGCTCTGTCTTCACTTTGAGAACAGACAAAACTCACAGGCTTTTCAGACTCAAGCTTAAGAAGAAAAAAATTAGAAAAATTAGGTGTGCAGGCAGTAACTGGCATGTGTGTGTATCATGGAAGCCCTGGAATACTACATTCCATAATGACTGTAAGAAAAGCTACAGAATCAGATTCACCTGAAGTATTTTTCTCTTGAACCTCAGTATCCCAATAGACTCTTTTCTAACATTTAGCATCTATAGATCACCTTCATACGAGTTAATTAGGCCAACAAAACTCTTGGTGAAGTATATTCAAGGTTTGTTCTTCTGGATTATATTCTACTTGCAAATGGAAAGCACCATCTAGACAGATAGAAACAGTAGAATGACAATAGTTAAATACAACTAAAGATTTATATGTAGACCAATACACTAATTACTAAAGGTCTTAATAAAAATAACTTACTAGATATTTTTCCAATTTGTATACTGTTTGTAATATTGCAATATTTGTGGGACATGGCAAGTGTCAAAGTGTATTATAAGTTGGCTTCAGTGGTATAAACATTTCAGAGAAGAGGTAAAGTTGATAAACTGTATTTTTATGAAACAATTTTCCATTCAAATGTTCATTCTATGAAACAAGTGTTTTACAAGTTTATGTTGATATTGAAATAAAAACAGAAATTTAATGCTGTATGAATAAGAATGGAATAAGTAATTTAAGTTTGGTTTTTGGGGTCTTTGTTTTTTGCTTGAAGTCTTTTGATTCTTTTTCGGGGGATTGGTTTTGTGGCTTTTTTATTTCTAATCAGTTTAAAACTCTATGGATTAGATATTGCTTATTATTTTTCAGGGTCTGTGAAATTGAAATGTTTATATATCTTTTTTCAGATATAACCTTTTTTTCTGCTAAGTATTCATCTTTTGCTCCAGGCTCTCGCTCTTTCTAAAGCAAAGACATTTTATTTGCCAGTTAGATGTTTCCAACTCTGAGTTCTCATTGACCTTGCTAAGAAGTAAAGACACTCAACTCCTGACAGGAATAATCATGCAATTCCCGAGTTCAAGGTTTTAGTATAATTTTTACTCTTTAAATCTAAAAGGGAGAAAAAGCTACAAAAATGATAATGGAAGTTATATAGAGTGATTTTTCAGAGAGAGTAGCCCATTGTTTGCTTGTAACTATGGATGGTTTCTGAATGTAGGGAAGACGAATTGCTTCGCCAGAGAACTCAAGCTTTCAAGAATGAGGTGGGAATTTTAAAAGCTACTTTTTAGGTGCAATCAAAATAATATATTATTGATGTAATAATGTTTTAGATTATGATTTTCAGCTTGGACATTATGATAGTAACCAGCATTTCCAGCACTTCAGGCTCCTTTGATACAGAGTCCTCATTCCCAGCCTGTGCTTCCTTCTTTTTCCAGGCTGAGCACTTTTTTAGGGGAAACTGTTGAAAATTGTATGTCCCTCTTCCTCAAGGAGGAATCCCTTACTATTTTAGCCTTACTTATTTTAGCCTTACTATTTCCATTACTCTGTTCACATTGTGAATGTAAAAATTCCTCAGTTAGTACAATTTTACATGAAAGAGCTGGCGACATTAAATAACTTCAGTTCTTGGGTGAGGATTTCCAGCGCAGTCTCAGATTGGATGTTCTCTCTCTCAATACAATTCCCAAGCCCTAGAAAAGCTCATGTTCTAGTCACAGATTAAAGCTGGAAGAAACTTGGCTAAGGAAAAGACTTCTGCAGTTGAACAAGTGTGCAGTACTCATGCTATGGTATAGTGCATGTTATACTTTCTTTGAAGGAAGGGGAGAAGCAGATAGAATATAAACCAGGTATAGACATATTAACCCACGGAGTGTTTACAACTATGACTATAAATACCTAAACTATAGCTTTTCTGTCCATTATCCATTTCACTTTTCCAGTAAAGAAAGAGAACTCTTATTCATTTAGTGTTGTCCTTTCTCTAATCCTTTAATCTGTCCCATAGATCTTTTTCAAACACTTTCCATTTTATAAATACATCTTTTAAGTTATGAGTACCAAGATTGGACACATTTCAAGCTTCAATATGCCTGATACATTAGCAATATAGTAATAAGGGAAAGGAAGTACTTTGCCTTATTATAATTAATAATTTAATTAATTACAGCAGAGTTCACTGTCAAAATGAGAAATAGGTTCTTCTGCTCTAGGCTCTATACTGTCCCCAAAAGGAGGATGCTGCAGCAGCCTATGTTCTTCTGAGATGAATGTCTTTATATGTTTGACTGTATGAAAACCCATATTTCTAATTTGTACTCAACTTAGTGAGTGAATGGCCTCATTCTCACCTCAATGTTCCAGTTTTATGTCATTTCTGTTCCACACAGTGAAATATTAGTTGTGTATTAGAAAGCATCTTTGACTATATTTTAACTTTTCTGGATACTCACTTCATATTTGTCCTTCTACTCTCATTATCAGTTGCCTATTCAATCCCTTTTCCCAATTTTACTCTATAAGTATCAATAAGTTTACGTGCACATACAAAGAGACACACAAATATTGTATGCATTAGTATTTTTAAGAATGGCTTTAATTTTCCTTCTAAGCTAAGTTGCTTTTTTATCAGAGAAGCTGTCCTTCTTTATTGATTGTGGCTTCTGGACATCTAGTATAATATTCTTAACATTTCTAATTATTCACATTTTTCTGTTTAAATTCTTTCTCCCAATAGTTTTGTTTTATTTGTTCTCAGTTTTGGAAATCTGACTCTTTTAAAGCTTTTAAAATTCAGACATAAAAATTCTGAAAGAAAGCCCAAGGAAAGTTCCTGACCTCCTCTTGGTTTGGTTCCAGAAAGAATATGAAAAGAGGAATCTTGATCAAAATTAACAAGTTTCTGAAAAAGAAAACTAAGTTTTAGAACTCACAGTAGATTTTAATGGTCGGGAATCTTGACAAGCATTGAAACTCCTTGTAGATGATAATGCTGGAAATCTCGTCAGCAGAAACTACTGAAATGGAAGGTGTTAATATCTTGGAGAAATGGATGCTGGAATGGTTGTCCATGACAGTAGTGTGAACACCCCTGTTTTTAATCTCTTCACTAGGATACCTCATTATGACTGAGAAATGCCAGTATTATTGTTATCAGAACAAAGATATCAGTTTGATTGTTACTGTTGTGCACGAGGCCTCTGTCATGGTTTAAGCCCAGCCTGCAGCCAAGCCCCAAGCATCTGCTCGCTCACTCTCCCACCAGCGGGACTGGGGACAGAACTGGAAGGGTAAAAGCCAACTCATGGGTTAGGATAGAGACAGTATATTAGGAAAAGCAAAAGTTACATACACAAGTAAAGCAAAACAAGGAATTGATTCATTGCTTCCCATTGGCAGGCAGGTGTTCAGCCATCTCCAGGAGAGCAGGGCCCCATCACGTGTAATGGTGGCTTGAGAAGACAAACACCATCACATAGAATGTTCCCCCCNNCCCCCCCCCCCCCATCTTCCTCCTTCTTCTCCCTAGCTTTTTATCCTGAGCATGATATCTTCTGGTCTGGAATATCCCTTTGGTCACTTTGGCTCACCTGTCCTGGCTGTGTCTCCTCCCAGCCTCCCAGGTACACTGTATTGGGATGGTATGCCCAGGTTTTGGTAGCAGGAGGGCTACAGGGGTGGCTTCTGTGAGAAGCTGCTGGAAGCTTCCTCCATGTCTGACAGAGCCAATCAGCCAGCTCAAAGGGGGACCTGCTGCTGGCTGAGCCTGGGCCAGCTGGAAATGGTGGTAATACCTATGTGATAACATATTTAGGAAGAAGAAAAAAGGTTATTGTGCAGTTGTAATTGTGTCCAGAGAAGAGCAGAGTGAGAATATGAGAGAGAAACAACTCTGCAGGCACCAGGGTCAGTGGGAGAGGAGGAGGAGATGCTTCTGGCAACAGAGCTGAGATTGCCCTGCAGCCCATGGTGCAGACCATGGTGAAGCAGATGTACCCCTGCAGCCCATGAAGGTCCATGGGGATGCAGAGATCTACCTGCAGCCTGGGGAGGAGCCCCACCTGGAGCAAGTGGATGCCTGGGAGGAGTCTGTGAACCCATGCTGGAGCAGGCTTTTGGGAGGACCCCATTCCCTGTCCCCCTGTGCTGCTCAGGGGAGGAGGTAGAGCTGGGAAGGAGTGAGGAATGGGGCTTTTGTGAGGTCTTATTTTACTTCTCATTAACCTGCTCTGATTTTATTAGTAATAAATAATCTTTTTATCTCTAATTCAAGTCTGTTTTGCCTGTGACAGTGAGTGGTCTGTGTCTGTCCTTATCCCAGCTCATGAACCCACTGTTCATTATATTTTCTCTCTCTGTCCAGTTGCAGAGGCGAGTGATAGAGAGCCTGGAGTATGTGTCCCCATCCAGCCAGAGTCAACCTAGTACAGTCTTTTTGGTGCTGAAACCTAGGAACAAACCAGGGACTGACCACAATCTCCTCCCCAGTGTGGCAGTACAAAAAATAGAGGAGGCCTTGGCTCTGTGTAAACCCTGTTCAGCAATAACAAAAACAACTCTATAGTGTCAACCCTGTGTTCAGCATAAATCCAAGACACAGCTCCATAGCAGCCACTGTGAAGACAGTTAGCTCTACCTCAGCCAAAACCAGCACAGGTTCTAAGGGAGAATACCATACTTCACTTTTAAAACCAGAAAGTGAAGTTATTTCATTTAGAGAACTAGGCCCTGTAGTTTCATTTTCACATACACAACATGACAAACTCTAAGCATCTGCTATACTGGGTCATGAAATAAAAGTGTTCTTGGAGATCTGGACTGCAGACTTGTTCTGAGAAGAAACATTCTTCATTTTCTCAGCCAGGCATGTCAGTGCTGTATTGGATACAAGCATTCTGAAGAAAAATCACAAAATATAACAAGCACTTTGAGAAAAGGTGGACAAGTATGAGAACAAAAATAGGAAGTACAGTCCAATTATCCACACAGAATCAAACCCATGTATTACTTTTCCATCACCTGTTAAGTAATTATTGAAAGAACTTAGTTTTCTCTCAAGACAATACATATTAAAATATAGATAACTGTTACTTGGGAGTTTTAACTGAAATGCCAAGGACAAAAAAATACACTGTTTCTATAGGCATTTTTATTAACAAAAGGTGATGCTTGGTTGGGCTGTTTCTATTTAAAAGAATTCTTCAGATATATTCAAAGACATTGCTGTGAACTATAGTAAGAATGAGAAAGGTCATGCTACCATGGCCAGGTGGTATACAGAATTCATAACACTTTTGAGAACTTCACCTGGTAAGAACATTGTGTGGAGGGTCAGCTGATAGCCAACTTTTGTTGAAAGCCCAGCTTCGTTAAAGTTTAGGGTGAAACTAGACTAAAACTTGCACGTTAGATCCCATGAAAACATCCCCTACATGCAAAATAAATGCTTTTTTTCATTTGTGCATCCATTGTGCCTTTTTTAAAAATCTTTAGATAGAAATCATGAAGCAAAATATAGATTTCTGTTTAGAGCAACTCTTATGTAGTTGTACAGGCAGACAAACAAAAAAGTTATTCGGAGTATCCTAAACAGTCCTTTCCTCTTCTGTTCCTTTGACTATTTGCAATTGTCATCATTCTTTATTTTGTAGAATTTTTTTTAATCTTCACTACTTCAGAATTATAGGGATCAGCTTGAGAGCTAGAATTCTTTTTCTCATGTTGTGAAATTTCATTTGGAAAAGCCAAGGGAAACTGCAACAATATACACAGGAATTATTGATGATGAAGAGAAAACTAAAATTTGATTTCCTTACATCTGTTTCTAATAACTTTTCTAAAAATTATATTAGTGGATCAATGTTGAGTGTTCATTTCTGTTCAGATAGTAGGATCTCCATGTATATTTTACATCTTTTTCTCTTCTAACCATGGTTTCACTGTCTCCATGATGCCTATCTCTGCTGTAAAACTCTTTTTTTGCAAGAAATACTTTGCCAAATATTCTATGGTAATCTGTGGTAAACTAATCTTTAGTTGGAACACAGAAAAACTTACATTGTGAAAGTCCTACTTGTACCCAAGTGCTATTATGATGTGAATTGTTTCAGAATGGAGACCAAGCTAAATGCTCTTTCCACATTGCAGATCAAATGGACATGTTTTACAGCAATATAATGAGTCAATTTTTTTGGAGCTGTTTTGAAGTCTCCATTCCATCTCATTCAATTTTCAGCTGCCTCCACTTGTTTAGCCTCTTATCAGCTTACATATATCGCAAGGATAAGACACTCCTTTAGCCAAGTTAATTACACTGTCTTCATCCCATGCAATCATGAGCAGGCCTGGTTATTTTAATCATCTTCACGCCTACTTTCTTATACATACTTTGCTTCCACAGTAGCCATTCTAAAATGTGAGAGCTGGACCCTTGCCTAGAAGTAAGCTGATCCCTGCATTACCCTGAAATGTTCTCACTGCATTTGCTTCTAATTGGGTAATATGCTGCACTGTTTTCATATGTTTTTTGTTCCTTGCTATCAAACATTCCATGCTTTTTTCATGACATGATTTATAAGACTTCCTTGTCACCTACATTCCTGCCAATTCTCCCAGAGATTCATCTCTAAATTGTTCTGTTTCTTCCAAAGTCTCACCCTCATACTGGTGCTAATTGAATATTTGCATACCCTGTTCCTTCTGTCTGGAACTCCCAGCCCTTTTAACTCACTGGATGTCCTTTGCCAAACACTTTTAAAAGTCAGGCTGAGACTTTCCCCTTTGAATATTTCTTTTTGTGTTCATATGTAATCCCTTTCAAAATGTTCAGAGCCCAGAAATGTTTCCACATTTAAGTGATCAGAAGTGAGAGATAACAGCAGGGTTTCAGGCCAAATCAGATACAGAATGATCTGTGAACCTGTCATTTCCTTGTAGAATTATACAACAGTGACAATCTCATGATGATTATGTCACATATGCTGACAAAAAATCAGGATGTCCTCCTTGTAAAAACAAATCCAGGAGGTCCTTCATATTCCTGAGCAGGTACAGGCCTGCTACATTTACAGGAAGCAATATATTGGATAGCTTAAGTTGTTGGAAACTGAAAGTCTGCAGTTTAGCAGCAGATAGCAATTGTTCAATTATCTAGTTTCAAAGCTGTAAGTTCAAGAACTAAGTTTCATGTAAATGTTGTATGATTAGCAAAAAGTTGACAGAAAATCCTTCCAATAAGTCCAAGGATGCATCCTGATCTGCTCACATACCCCTCTTTCATCATGATTTCAGCTCCTTTTGTTCCTCTTTAAATCTTGCTGTGTCTTGCCACAGAATTTAGGTCTTGTCAATCTACTAGTGTTGTGCCAATACATAAATGACATTATCAACTTAACATCAGAGGCTGCTATTAACATATCAGTGTAATCTCCAAGATAATATCAATTTAAAAAGATGATCAGTATAACACCTGTCTGTCAAATTATGAAAATAAGCCATGGTTGTGGTTTTTTTTCACCATATTAATCCTACACCATTATTTCTGCTAACTTAATTTCCTAGTTTAGTCTTCACTATAATGAATGAGAAATAATGAATTTCTGGGAACTTTAAATAATAAACAATGTTTGTGCTTACCAAATGGAAGGATTTAGTAAATAAATGGCATCAATGTATTATTATGAATGGGAATAACTTATGCAAGGTTTTTCAGAATTGGAAGAAAAACTTAGCTGAAATGCAATAGCATATTAGAAGTGTAACAAGAGATTAGCTGTACAATAAGGAGAAGTATTGGCTTCTAATTAACTAGAGATTTCATTGTTGGTCAGACTCCCTTTATAACTATCTCAGAGGGGACAAAAAAATATTGAAGTTACATACAAGGGTCTAAATTACCTGCCACACTGGCATATTCCAGAGGTAATGCTTGTAAGTAGCTGCAGTTACACTAACATTTGACAAATTTTCCTACTGCAAAATTTAATAAACAGAAAGGGATCTTAGATGCTCTTTTTCATTGCAAATAGCTTGCTGAAGTGATAACCATGGTTTACTTTACAGTTATGTCTTTCAGAAGTTTATTTCACCTCCTGAAGCATCTTCTTTTGATTTCTTATTGGACTTGAGAAGAGGTTTGTGCCTTCCAACACTTCTTAAGAGGGAGATGTGCCCTGAAACCTTTCAGAAGTACAACCGCCTGCAAGTCCTGCAGGCAAGCACCAATGCAGCAGCAGCTGTCTGCATTCTCTCTCAAGGAATTACAGAAAATAAAGTCAACTGTGTATCTAGATGCTGAAATTAGAGTCGGGAAGAGAGGATGTTAATGGTGTAGACATGTAAATATTAAAGTAAATATTTTATTTGAAAAGACAAGTAACACAGACTGTTGCATGCACATTTATTACCCCATTTCCTCTGTTGATCATGTCTCCTGTGTGATTTTGGAAGGGTGAAGTAAGTCTTAGGTTATGAGTTCAGTTCTTAGCACTAGATTTGAGAAAATAAATCTTTAAATAAATTAGTGCAAGTTCAAACTAGCACAGTTTATTTTAATGTGTTCCATTCAGGCTTCCCAGCATGTGACAGCACACCGTGTGACCTGCTGGGAGGGGTGAGTTGTGGCTGCATAGGAGCTTAGTGCCACAGCCATGGTTCAGAAGCAGAGCATCTGCTGGCAACTGCCTTGGTCAATCTGAGTTTACACTGGGTGTGTATTCTGGAGCTTTCAGTTCAGGCACAGAAAACATTTTCAGGTGGGGAGTAACCAACAGCATATAATGGAATAAAAGAAAGAGACATTTCATTTTGCAGCTCTAAAACACAAAAATCTTCACCTTAGTGAGTTCCTAGCTGGAGAACAGCTGAGACAGAAATTGAATGCCTAGTATTGGATAATTTGATCTTAAGGTTCCAAATAAATGCGGAAAGGAATTACAACAGGTCTCTATTCACAAACAGCTACTGAGCACACACAACACATATTTCTATTGTAGTTGCTTACATTAAGTTTCATTCTGGCCTCATATTCAAGCTTTTACATGGTTTTAAATGTTTGCTGCGAAGTCAGATCTTTGAGAAAGACATATGACTGGCAGAGAATAAATATTTTACATGGAATAATTACTTATTGCCTGAAGTCTTTGGCATGCTATCCAGCAAAAGAAAAAAAACCCAACATTTTAATACATGCCAACCACACCTACAAAAGATAAGTACCATCACAAATCATACTCACTCATTCCAAGATAATCATTTGATAACCAGTCCAAATTGCTGTTGAGATAATAGCACATCTTTTGATGTTACTGGCAGAGTGCAGGTAAAAATATTTCTGTGTTTGGCTTTCACCATTAGAGCTAAGATTTTACAAAACCTAACAACAAAACAAGAGCCAAAGCATAAGAGGAAGAATACTTTCTCATAGTAAATTAGATACACTTCAGCATACTTGGGGGAAAAAATGCCACCTACTAGAAATAGACTATTAAGTGAAAAGCATACAAACACAATTTATTTTACTAGGCAAACTTTAGAAATATTTGGTAGAATCTATTTAGTTTAAGCCTAGTTTTCTTAGAGGCTTTTGGAAAATACTTGCAGCAAATGTAATAAGTTCTTCCAACAATGAGAGCAGCTAAATAACTTCTATTGGAAAAAACAGAAACTGACTGTATCTTTGTGGCAGATTTTCTTGACACCTCAAGTCCACATCCATTCAAACACTGTCTCTCTAACATCCTAGGAAGCTTTAATCAATGTCAGGTTTACATCAGGTTTACACCAGTACAGAGCAGAATCTCTGGTTTATCAGTTTAAAACAATGGGATCCTTTATGCAGGGAGATTGTGACTCACTGCCTTGTTTGTCCTAGCTAATGAGAACTAACAGCACTGTCTGTAATGGATGTGCCATGGATATTACTGTGGGAATGTGCCTTCAGGAAGAGATCCAACTATCTTCAACTGTGCAGTCAAAGATGATTATTATTAAAATAATTTTGGAATCTCATGTACAAGATGTACTGGAATTGCACAGTGAATAAGTTAATGATTGTTCTAATTTATCATAGCTGTTCTGCACATATGTTCAACATGCAGCTTGTTGGCATTTTGATGCTGGGTATGTGTGTGGGGAGAGGGGTGTGAGCAGACCTAGTCTGCTGACTCATCTTGATAGATGGATTGGGTTTTATCATCATTCAATCAGAGAAATGCTGCATGGTTCTCCAAGATGAAATAGCTTGAGGGAAAAGAATAAACATCCTGCATAAGACCTTACAGTAAATCAGAACAAGGAAAGGCTCAGTTCAAGTGACTGGAAAGTAACTGTTCAGGATTTCTGCCAAGGTTTGTTACACCATAAATGAAAATCCACAAACTAGGAGATGAAAATCCGTTAAAGACCCTTGAGTGCATATTTGCTGTGTGGGAAACTCTCAGGGACAACTCATCTGGTATTTCTGTTCTGCTAGGGAGGCAGAGATCCAGAGCAGAGCATGTAGACTTGACCATTTCCTGTAGGAGAAGGGTGTTGAATAAACCATCTGGGAGGAGAGCAGCTTGGTAAGGTTCTTGAAGAGTTATAAATGAAACTATTTACACCAAGCAACAACAGCAACAGATATTTGGACACCTTCATCGCTGTAATAATTTCTTATACATTTCCTTTTAAGATGGGCTGTGATCCTGATTTTGTGTTTACTGTGTTTGCTGTGATTACTGATTCATCCAGAGCATACAACCACTGAGAGGGTACAGAAGCAGCATGTGCTTGTGAGCAAGTGAAGACATGCATTTCAGATTATTTTACATGATGAAATTTTCTGGAAAGGTCATGAGTATGAAGTATTTAGTAGAAGAAAAGCAGATAAGATAAAGCATAGAAGCTAGCAAATCTGCTTTTCAGTTATTCATAACACTGCTTGTCCCAGTCATGCATATTGTATAATGTCTGTATGTTCTCCTGCATGCACCATAAATTTTTTTTACCTGTGTAAAAAGATTTGTATATCCTATTGGCCTCTATGACTGGTGGGAAGCTGATCTGAAACCTCTCCCTCACCTTAGCTAATAAGAAAAGTTTTTAAACATGTCAAAAGGTGCCTTTAAATCTCAGGTGAGAACTGCTACATTGAAATGCACCCACCATGAACCATGTCAGGGGTTCTTATTGCAGAAATGAGCAGGTGTATCTGATCACTGAGATTCAGTGAACAATTGACAAGCAAGTGCCCTCTATAGTGTTATAGACTGATTTGAAAATGCATTTTTCACCTAAAAAATGCAGTAAATGTAAATAAAAAGAAGATAAATTGAAATAATAAGCGTAAAATCTTGAATTTTCAACCAGAACATAAATGTTTGCATTCTGAAAAGCAGCTGAAGCACTGGTTGAGGTCTTCACATTTCCATTCTCTTCTGGCTTAACTCTTAAACTAGAGCTTATCTCCTCTGATACAACAATGAATTTGTTTTTCCAACAAAAAACATGAGTATTTTCCATTTTAAAAAATTGCAAAAACTATGAAGGGTACTTTAATCATAACCCAAAAGCAATAAATTTCCATTATTGATAATTAAAAGAGCACTGGATGCTTATTGGACCTTACAGGTGAGATGCAGAATGGGAACATGATGGAGAAACGGAGTGTCTGCAGTATCTTTCAAGTGCGCTCATCCACTACAAGGCTGTATGAATTCTGGGAGTAACATCTGTGTTGTTACATAGACTGTCTTAAAACCCAGATGCTAAGACCACTTGATTTCCTCAATCTGCTAGGCATAGTAGAGACATAATCCGTTCCCAGTCTGTGTCCAGCTTCATCAAAATTGAGCACTATGTATCTGTGTAATATTTTTGAAAACTACATTTCTTTTGTAGTATTATAACCTGGAAAGCTGATATCTAAGAATAGAAAATCACATGTAGCTATAATTAAACAGGATTTTGAATATGAAGTAAATTACTAAGACTTTCAAAAAAATGTATGGATAATGTGGTTCGAAAAACTGAAAAGAAAAAGAAACTTTTCATCTAGTGTGGAAATGAATTAGAAAAAAAATTCCCTAAAAATAGATTACACAACCTTGATGATATTAACATCAATAGATGTCTTTCTGATATTACTAATCACTATCTCATATGTCCATTATTTCTGCCATCAAAGAACCAGGAAACCTATTCTCTGAACTGGACTGACTTGGCATTTCTCTATTGGAAG
>VWYI01000314.1:0-20577 GCA_013399455.1 Anthoscopus minutus | reverse complement strand
GGGGGGGGGGGGAACCATAAAAAAAACCCCACAACCTTATTTGTTGTGGATTCACTGGGTTTCCAACTCCCTGGAGCTAACAGGTAATTTGAGTGCCAACTGCTGCTCAGGGCGCACAGAGAACTGGTTGTCTGGGAAGAGACAAGGCAGTGAGAGAAGACTCTGAGAAATATTTCTTCCAAGGACTTTGCTGACCTTCATCTAAAACAGTAAATGGTATTACAAGTGGAATGTCTGTATGATCAAAGATTTAGCTGGCAAAACTTCATCATCACACTCATTACCAATTTTCATTTAAATTAGGTATCCAGTCTGATGAAATATATAAAAGATATCCAATTTAAAAAAGAGCAATTTCATAATTTCAGAAGACAAATTAGAGATTGCATCTGAGACTACCTGGTGGGAGCTGTTTGGGCAAAAGTCTTGATTGGCTAAAGGTTTTGCAGATAGCTGAGGTTTTGTGAAGTGGCTTGATTTAATGCCTAAAAAAGGAAAATGAACTCTAACTACCATGTGTGGATATTTTTCCTACTCACAGTTGGGCCTGCTTCTCAAGAAAATGCTATTTAAAGTGAATCACAAATTTAAGAGTTGGGTTTTTAAATTTTTTTAAGTGCTCTCTGCTCTATGAGAGATAATAAGACAATCAATTTTTTATGTGTTTATTTCAGTGATCAGCACCAAAATGCAGACAGAACTTTGCAAGGTGTAAATAGGCTACAATCTCATGGATTTACAAACGAGTGCGATGAATCTGCCAACAAAGCTGAAGTTAACTGCCCAGCACATACTTAACAAGGATCTAGAGGTAACCAGATATCCCATAAACCTGACAGCAATAGTCACAATAATAGTCACATCTTGTAAGACTGGCTTACAGATCACAAAAATGAATCAAAAATTGACTTTGTTAGAATTAGGGGAGGAAATTAAAGTGGGGCTATTATGATATTGATGACATCAGGAAGGTAGTACAAAAAGTTACTTCAGATTTTATCTTACCATCCCACTGTCTTTCAGGCATCATCAATTTAATTTTGTTTAGCTTTCTTCGTCATGTCTCATCTCTTTCTTTACACAGAACTTCTACAAGGACAAAGAATAAATCACCTAATGTGTCACAACTATCTGAAGTTTTTTTTAAAATGTTTCTAAAAGGATATCATTGAAGACATGAATTTTAAGTCTAATTAAACTTTTCTGCTACATTTAATACAATTTGATTCATACCATACACACCATGCTTAATTGAAATATCAGGTGTTTTTATCCCTTCAGCTTAGGGGTGTCTTGTCTGTTGTAGGGCTGCTTTTGTCCTTCAATTTTACAAGTTCCAGACACATCTTATAGATTGCATTCACTAAGGCGTTCAGCTGTTTCAGACTGCCAAATTGCACTGCTTCAACGCAGAAGTTACTTGGCTTAGATATATCTTAGAAGTTAGAAGTTAAGGTTCCATTGTCACATTCTTCTTTTCACCTACAAATAGTTCTGTTTATTCCCAACTCAGCAGCCAAGTTATTGATTAAATTGGCTTAGGTCAGCCCACCCTTCAATTCCAGCCTCAATCCTTGCATTGTTTTCCAATAGCTTGCTTTATTGATTTCACGTTCTTGGTTTTGACTTTAGGATTTTGCTTCTAGCTTTAACTGTGTCCTGTGTTCTTTGCTCAAGTTTTATTTTACTGTTACCTCAAACTGTCTAAGGAAATTGCAATCAAATGTAAAGATGTGTCTGCTGGGCTAAAAGGGAAGAAACTAAATTAGGCAGCAGTAAAAAGGCACACAGGGCCTGTCACACACGAGTTTTAGAATAGATATTTTTCAATCTAAGTGCATATTATGCAGCATCAAAAGCAATCTTCCGAACAACCATTGTACCATTTCTTCTGCTCTAGTAAAACTTTAGGGAATCACTGATCCCCTCTGCATAGCTCACTTGGTGACCTTTGATATCTGAATTCTTGAAATGTTTTCTATTTATGTGGATTAATTAAAGACAGCAGTCCAATTTTTACCGTCTCACATTTTGTTGAATTACATCTGTGCTGAGAAAACAGTAAAATCTCATTATTCCTCTTGGGTAGAACTTTTACTCACTTTGTCCTGTGGGGAATCAGGCATATAAATCAGGCATATAAATCAGATTTGAGGTGTTTCAGTGAGACCCCTAACTGTGAATCTGAGGGCAGAACAGGATCTTTACAACATGGATGGTTCCAATACACGAATTTGCATTCTGCAAAAATTCCAGTGGTAGTTACTTTTGCAGTTCTGTAAAACACTTCTGCAGCTGAAATTAGCATTCTGTCAGTGCATTTAGTTTGTTCTATTTATTTTACTGAAAAACCATGAGAGATTTGTGTGTGAATAGTTCTAAATATATATTTTTTTATTGAACTAAAATATTGTTTGGGTTGGTCAGTAAAAGCTTTCAAGAAATGTATGCTTATGTAAATGTTTATTTCTGCAAAAAGAAATATTTCATTATTTGTGTAGCTGACAGTCAGCTTTGTTGTAGTTCCAAATGAAAAAGGGAGTATGTTGATTAGAGAAAATACAGCTATGTTCCATCTTCCTCCTCTGCTCCAGTAAGAGAAAGCATTTGCATATTAATTCTAGGACTGAACAGCTGCATTCCCTAGAAAGCTCCATTCATTGCAGCACTGAGCCCCTGAAACCAATCAGGAGGAAAAAAAAAAGAAAAAGAGAACGAAAAAAAAATAAAAGAAAGAAACGACCATGAAGCTTAAGGTAGATAGAGACACTGATTTTGCAATTCTTTTTTTCCAAAAGGAGTACTTTTCATTTTAAAATTAAAGACATTTCCATATGGCCTATCACAAGAGTATTCCAACCATCTGATGAGCAAAAGGAATACTCTTATTTCCATTTCACAAAAAGGCAAACAGAGGCGTAATTGGATTGTTTACTAGGCTTAGAAAACTATTTGCCTATAAATTTAAGTCTCTCTTCTATGTAAGAGCCAGGTGGTTTGCCCAGGATTACACATGAACCATGGCATTGTCAGGGATAATTTCCATCTCTAGCTCCTACTTCCATGTCTTATCCTTCACAATATAGATTCATGCTTTTGTCTTCTCTACTGTTTTGTTATGTTACATAACTTTAAAACATACTGAAAGCAGAGATACAGAGTTGTTTTGACAAAAACTTCAACCAAGGTTTTGGTATGTTTTGCTCATCTGTAAAAATCTGTGCTGATGGAAGACAAAGCCTTCTGTGAGGCACTAAGCATTAACAGTACCATAAGTTGCTATGTTTGAAGCACACGATTATATTGACAGCAAGAAAAAAGTTATAAATTCTTGTCTTAGCTGGGTACCAGTCATGTTTTCTAAGTATGTAAACTTTCTCTGCAGCTGGTGATTGCCTCTGTGATCAAGAGACATGAATGAAAATAGGTAAGTTCCCACAATGCTTCAGAGGGAAAGATTGGTGGGAAGCAGGAAAATCTCTCTTCACTGTGAAGAGATGTTAAGAAATACTTAAACTTATTGGTATCACAAGTGCAAAATCAAACCAGAAATGTTATATTAGAAGAGACTAGCAGAACTTTTCTTGATGAGGGTCTATTAAAATAGTAACACCTGACATTAGAAAACATAAGATCACTCAGCTGAAGGTCCAGTCCTGAAAACATTTCACTATCAACATAAGTGTGTCCAAGCAGATGAACAGAGACTACTTTTATGAGAATTGAAGATGTAAAATTTCACAGTATATGTATCTAGCTTAAGAAGATCTCTTACTTCCAAGTTACTTTGGCCACTGACATCTATTCCTATGTGTACCAATGCTCCAGAGCCACATGGCAAATTCAATTAATGCAATTACACAGGCTAAAAATAACTCTCCAAAACACTGTTGGTTTTGATTCAGTCTGCTTGAATTCAGTCATCAGTGTTCTCCTTAATATCTACTAGCAAACAAGCAATGACAACAAAATGCTTCATCACAATGTCTTAAAGGATTGCCATTTATCAATGGTCTAGGGAGATAAAAGGTATTTGTCTTATTAGATATCATAAATTCCTCCTGACCTTAAAGTTAAGGAATTGGGAGACAGCTGCTGCTCACAAGCAATTAAATGTCTTTAGCAGGTTACACTGCTAGCTTCTCCTTTAGCAGGTTCACAGCCACCAACCACATTTGCCTAGTCTCCCACCTTGGAGGGGCTCCCAGCCTTGGAGAAGTCTCTGTGCTTCACTGCCTGCAATGAATGGTAAAATGCCATCATTTCTACAGCTCACAGAGTCCCATGCACAATATCTGATTAATTGTTTCCTGCAAAAATGTGTGCTATGTACTAGCAATAAAAACTAGGAGCTTGCTCAGCTGCCTTCTGGAACTTCCAACTGTGTTTTTATATAGACTTTTGCTTAGTCTTCCTCCCTCATATGTTTTTCTTCTTCTAAATTAGAAATTAATGGAACTTTTGAAAGATAGAATCCTAAGTTAAAGGCAAAGTAACATTTTTAAAGCTTATTCAGTTGCAGCTATGAGATCACACAGTAAACTACCAGAAACTGAAATCATGCAGAGGAGGAATGTCAACTCTTAACAGAAAATGTGTTTGAAAGAATTGTGGTTAAAAGAAATAGAGGGGAAAGGAAATATAAAAAGAACTCTAGCATTTCCAGAAATGCTGCCTCTTTAAGTCAGCCTTCTAAAGGACTCAGATGAGCTCCTGTCCCACAACAGATTACATGATTTGCAAAGAAAACATACTTTGTCTTTTCTTTTTTCCCTTTTCTCCCATTTTCTAACAAGAGTTCCTGCTCAACTGGCAATTAGCAAGAGCACTAACAATGTATCATACTGTGTTCAGGAAAGCAAAACCAGCCACAGAAGAGAAAAATCATACCTTCTGCAGAGTTCTTTCACAAATGGTTTTCATATTTGCTGGTTTTCACAATGCAGCATTCCATCTCCTGGAGCATTTTATTGTGAGTAAGGAAGGTTGCTGTGGAACTTCTGCCTTGTTAACCAAAGTGACCAAAGTTAACCAAAGGAGTCAGAGGGCCTCAGCTCAATGCCGTGGCGCCATTTCCACAGCTCCATTCTTCTTCAGTATTTCCCCTGTGGATTTAAAAACAGATATAATGATTGTGACTGTCACATTTGAAAAATCATGCTCTACATTTCTGCAAAGTTCTTCCATGAACTTTCTGCACAAAGTAATTTCAACAACTTCAGTGTAAGTATGACAAGTGCAGGAACTTTCATCAAAATGCCTCAGCTCTGTAGTATAAGCCCAACTTGAAAAACTTCAGCATCAATTACGTTATAAATACACAAAATTTAAATGTTTGCAGAAAGCTTGAATTTTCATCAAACATAAAGCTCAAGTGATGTCTTACTGAGCAGTTCAAGAGGGCTTCTTTTAACTAGAATACCAAAAACATGTTGCCAGAAACCTGGCTAGAAATAAACATTTCCTACAACGTTTAAATCAATGCTTTTTCTTGCCCAAAGAACCCTTTTCACAGTCACAGCCTAGGTTTAATTAACAGCATTATTTCACTATTTACTGTATAACTCTTAGAAGATAAACTAATACTCTGAAAGAAAAACAGACTATTTTAAATCTGTTATAAGAATAAAATTTTATGAATAATCAGGTTTCTATTACTATATTGATAATAGAAATTTTAAAAACCTTAATATTTTAAATCTTGAAGTAATCTTAATTGGTATTAGTTTCTAAAAGTATGAATTTTATTTAGAAAGTCATGGGCAAGTTCCTGGTCATTAATTTAGTTTCTATTTTTGCCATGTTTGGATGGGGGTGAGGTGTGTGCATGCATTTTACTTTTTTTTATTATCCTCAGGGAAAAAAAATGTGCCAACTGTTTCATAGTTTCACATCTTAAGCTTACTGACACCTTGCAGGTATACCCTACTCCTAAAAGACATGATCAAAATTTTATGCTTTTAAATTTTTTATGTTTTTATACCTTTTCTTTTCTGGGTAATTCATGTTTAATGTATGTTCCAGGTGGTTGAAGGAGAAGTAAGTGTGTGTGTATATATATATATGTGTATATGTATATAGAGAGAGAGACACAGACCTACCACACATTTTTGTCTTGATGAAGACAAGCATACTATGTTTGTGTCCTTAGCTTAGCTGAATGGCAGATTTTTATACTGATGTCAGAGAATGACTAATTAAAAGAGTTATCCTTATCAGCAACCTTATCTGAAAGAGAGAGGACCAATCACATAAACCAGGACTAAATTCCTGCCAGGCTTTTGAACTGAAGCCATTGAGGTAACTGGCATTATGCACAGAGAGCTAACTACCAACTAAACACCACTTTGTTGTTACAAAACAATATTTTACTGCTTTCCCCTGACTGATCCAGATGTCCTGTTTTTACCTGTTTTGGCAGAAGGCAAGGGAACTGCTTAAAGCACTACCTTTTTCTCTGCTCTATGTATGGTCCATTTTCATATTCAGGACAGTGTCACACAGTCCTCAAGATAAGGGATGACTTCTGGTCAAACAAGTATAAACACACTTTCAGTTTCCACATTAAGATACCTGGCCATAAAACAAGGTGGATTTGGAAACAGCACAACTGCCAGGAGGCAGAGAGTGTTAGCTCCATCTCAGTGCTGCTCTGATACAGTTACCTGGTGACTGCAGGGTAAACATGCATCTCACTTCCAAGAAACTGCACACATACACTTGGGGCTTTTTGGTTTTTTGTTTTCCAGGCTTGGATATCAGAGTTTACACTCCTAAAACTTTGGGAAAAGGGCTTAAAAAAACCAAACACACCTGAAGAATCAGGAGACTATCAGATATACACATACACACATAGTAGATGATGTTAAGTAGAACTATGGCAAAGTTTTCAATGTCAGAGTAAAGAGGGAGCTAAAAGGTCAGGAGATATGCAGAATCCTCAGCATGCACATGAATAAATCTGAAATTCTGTTCAAAACCTGCTTGTCAGGTACCTCATTTGTTTAACCAAGCTTCATGGTACCTGAGCTGTACTGAGGGGTAAGTGCCAGGAAATCAGTGCCCAGGTTCACACGCAGATCAAACATGTCCCCAGCTGACTTTATCCACCTCGTTTTTGGGGTATTTGGTTCAAGTTCATGTTCTCAAAGACTCATATACTTAATATGAAATTAATAGCAGATATCATGTTTCTTACCACACTCTTCATACCAGACAGAAATAGCTGTGGCACACACACATTAAACAGAAATCATTCTGTTACAGAAGGCTGAGGGAAGAGATGTAAAGCAAAAACTACAGACAATCATATAAAGATTATAATCGTATTAAGTTACATAAAGATTATAAAGCCCTGGTACTACTCATTGCATTTGTGCCAGTGTCAGGAAATCAAGATTATGGTTGTGAAGCCCAAGCTCAACTGAAACACAAAAAGTTTACAAATATACTGTAAACTCAGACAGGCCTTGAGCTTTGATCCTGGTACAATAAAGAGATTTTGGAGTGCCATGGACATATAAAGGACTTTATAGTACAGCCACACTCAATTTAATGCTACTAATGCAAAAAAGCCCAAAAATCTTTGGAATTCCTAGATTAGAAGAATAATTAGATTTGAATTTATGCAAATAATTAAGCTTTCTTTGTGCTATAGGAGTAATCAGCCACAGCAGTGACTTACCTTCTGACTGAGTTGCAAAGTGCAAAAGAGATTATATGCTGGGGCACTGCAGATAGGTGTTTCTCAGTGTTCATTCGCTTGTAAACACTGGCTATTTCTGTACAACTGACATGTTTTGATCCCTTCCAACTGATTCATTACAGCCTCAAGTCATTCCAGGTTAAGGAAAAAAACCTATAGCATTTATAGCTATCCCCGCCCCCCCCCCACCCCCCCAGTTAGGAATAAGGGTAGGAATATTTACTTGAAAACAGAATTTTTCACAGGCTATATGCCTATAAAATCAGCGTGCTGTGCCTTCCCCCAGTCACAACCTCCAAAACCCCCTATGTTCTTATTTTTCGCAAATTCCTATTTACTGGAAATAAAAAGTCAAATCAAACTTGTAATGGAGCAAATTAACTGGTTTCTGTGTACAAGATGTAAAACTGCAAAAGGAATTCTACAGATGAATGAATGTTCATTCACCTTGTTATTTCACAGAGATATGTTTAATTTTGTATGAAACTTTACATGTAACTCAGATTTCGTTACTCAGTGAATAGTAACACTACAGCCCTTGCCAAAACATGATCAGATTTTCTTACTAGATTAAATATGCTTTACATCACTGAAAGTCTCATCGAATTCTTTTTAAGCATATGAGAGTATTTCCATGCTAAATTACAGTCTCATTTAAAGTGAAAAGACTATAACACAAAACATGGTGCAGATGCTACATAAAATTACTGAGATACATCTCAAGACAAGAATGATTCTCTTTTTCTTCTCTCCTTAAGAAAAGTATTAGACCTCAACCTGGTTTTAGGGAGTCTTATTCCTCATGAATGTTATCTGTCAGTGCACTCAGGTCCAGCTGCTGGGATAAATGAAAGCTGTCTAGTGCTATGCTCAATCACCCTTGTGCTACTCCTCCTTATTTTTCCTAGCACATTTTTTCCATTTCAGTTAGAGAAAATATAAAGGTAATAATTTATTTTCACTGAACTAATATTGATATTTGTGGAAAACAAACAAAATTATAATCAAACTTTCAGAGCCTAATGAAGCAAGCAGGAATAGAAGTTAGATGTGGGTATTTCCTAGGCATACCATGCTATTCCTGCCTGCTTGGCTACTCATCCTCTGCTCCTGCCTTGGGGAGCTGTACAGAGCCTGGAGTGCTGGCCTTGCCAATCCATTCAAAACTTAAATTCAGTATCTCTTTTGCAAGAAAGATTTTGCAAATGCGAAATAGTTTATGTTTATTATTTTTATTAAAACAGATAATATCATAAACATTTTTATGATACTTTGACCCAGGATTAGTTGATTTCCAATACAATAGGAGAAAAAGGCATCAATATAACAAGGAGCACAAAAAAGTGAAATACTGAAGACCTCAACATATCTGAATGTCATTGCAAGAATATGTTTGCATTCCTACACTAGGTAAGATTTAATTCTAGAATTCTTTATCAGTCACATAGTGTAGAAAGTTTAGAGATACTAAAGTCTATTACACTGAAGGGATATTGGTACCTTCTGAGAAATCCAGCCTGAAAGAAGAGACAGATCTAACTCATTAAATTCTTTTGCCCTTATAAAGCAAGAAAATGTGATATCAAAAGAGGTAAACAGGACTCCCATCCTCTGAATTAAATCTCAGGAAGCAAACCTGAGGGTATCTTATCACAGTTGTCAGCGACAAGGCAGAGAGAAAGGCCATGGGCCTGGTTGTGCTGCCGCTATCAACTGCAAAATATCAGCAATTTTAAATGTCTGAAGTGCATGGTGTTAGTAGTCTAGTACTGCATATACTACCTCTCTATAACCATTTTAAAATAAGTCTTTTATGTTCATTTACTTCATCTTTAATCTGAAACAGTGTTGCTTGCTGTTGTACAAAAAATTTTAAAAAAAACCAAAAAAAACCCCCAAAAATAAAGGACCATTAAAAAACCTAATTCTTCCATCCCTAAACTTTGCTGCACATAAAATTGTATTTATGTTCCTTCAGGGTCCTCTGACCTAACCTACCACAATATAATAACACAAATGACATTTTTTCTACCAGGCTTCTGAATAGAGCGATCTGTGTCAAAAATAAAACTTACTTTCCTTCAGTCACAAAATATATTTGATTGCACTCATTTGGTGCTCCCCAGGTCCATCTACATCTCTCAATATATCTAATCTAAATATTAATGATTTTACTGTCACCTTATAAAGCAGGGGGGGAAAAAGCACTCTTGCATGTAAGTTTGTGAAGGTGTCAGAGGTCTAAGATGTGCAATTCCACCACCACATACCATAACAACAATTCCCACCGAGCATTTCTCGCTGTGCTTCCCCTCAGAGTCACTTCCAGACGGATGCCTTGTTTGTCATGGCCATGTGGCACAAGACATCATGGTGGCAGGTGTCGGTGTGGCTCGGGATTTGAGAGCAAGCTTAGATCACAACTATTTTGTGGAAGTCCTGGGGAGGCCCCGCTGTGCCCCCAGCCCGAGGCCAGGCCATGGTGCCCACAGGCCATGGTGCCCACAGGCCATGGTGTCCACAGGCCATGGTGTCCACAGGCCGTGGTGCCCACAGGCCATGGTGTCCGCAGGCCATGGTGTCCACAGGCCATGGTGTCCACAGGCCGTGGTGCCCACAGGCCATGGTGCCCACAAGCCATGGTGTCCAGAGGCCATGGTGTCCACAGGCCGTGGTGTCCACAGGCCGTGGTGCCCACAGGCCATGGTGCCCACAGGCCATGGTGCCCACAAGCCATGGTGTCCACAGGCCGTGGTGCCCACAGGCCGTGGTGCCCACAGGCCGTGGTGCCCACAGGCCGTGGTGCCCACAGGCGGCTGCCAGGCTCTCCTCACAGAGCCATCCGGGACCTAAAGGAGGGGACCTTTCAAACAGGAGACTCAGAATCCAGTGCTGCACATGACTGCTTATGCTGGGGTAATTATTTGCAGGCTCCACTATTACTTTTCTGTAGGAATGCATGGGGATACAGCAGTGCAGCATCACTTTCCATTACATTTCAGGAAAACTTTCCCATCTTTTTTACTAATTGATGTTCAAGCTTCTATTCCTTATTATTTTCTGATTCTTCTGTTGAAGAGCATCGAGCTGGCCTTGCTATCATTTCTGAAGCAGGCTTTCATAGTTGCAATGTGGTCTAAATTAACACGCAGGGGTGAGGGGGTGCTGTGTGCTGGTGCAGCCCCTGGGCAGGCACAGCTTCAAAGGCCAGGACCAAGTGCTTCCTTTCTCTGCCCCAGAGAAAAGTGTGGGAAAGAAAAATTGCAAAACTTGTTAAGAAACCTCTCAAACCACACATCTACTAGTTATATAGATCCCTTTACAAGAATATATAAACACCAAAGTCCAGAATGACTGAGGATGGAAAAGAAAGGCATGTTACCTGTTACCTCTGCCACAAAGAAAAGACAGCAACAGGTCTTTGGTGTGGATTTCAGTGCTTTAAAAACACTAAAATCATGCAGCTTAGAAAGCACAATGAGGAGAGCATAGCAACAGACCATTCTTTTGCCTTAAAAGAGCAGAAAAGAGAGAGAGAGGCCCCTTTCAGTCTGTAAAGAGACCATCTCTATGAAAAATTTTAGTTAGCACCCAGCACATCCTATGGAAGGAGGAAATTCCAGCTTGAAAAGCCAATTCCTACTAATGAACTTGATATAACTCAAACCAGATTATTTGGTTTGATGCTCAAAATTTTAACATATTGTCTTTGAAGTCTGATCTCTAACAAGTTTCTAATACGTCAGTTCATGCTGTCCATTCATATAATTTTCTAGTGGTCCAGATCAATAGGATATTTTTTCTTGTTTTAAACTGTGTTGCATTTTCATGCTTTAAACTGCCAGATAGCTAGATCAAGTTACAGATGTCACTCAGTGCAAAATCCACCTCGTACAGATGACAGTCACAACAAAAACACCTCTTCACACAACTGAAGAACAAATAAAAGCACAAATAAAGCACAGTTTGAGGAAATTTGAGTCTTTTAGACCTCTCCTGATAAGAAACATTTGTCTAACATCAAAGAAAGTGTTTTTGCTCAGCCAGTCTTTTGTATGATTCACAGCACACGCAAGCACAGAAGGGTAAACTATTATATCTCTAAGGAGATTTTTTCTTTCATTTTACAAATCCTGTGACATGTCCTGCATACTGTAGCACTCGAGGCAAGAAGTGCCACTGACAGTGCTTCATTTATTTTTATGCTACTCCTTATCTCATCCCATCTACCTGAGACCAGAATACCGGGGCTTTTATTTGTGCACATTTGTAAACAGCTCCCTGGCTAGTAAACAGAAGCTAACTGCTAATAGTACTTAACATAGAAGACACAGTAAAGCTATAGAAGAGAAAATAGGTAGCCATCTCTTCTGTTCTATTTGGGACAGGCCATGTTTCAAGTCACTTTATCAAGTATAACTTTAGATTAAATAAGATGGAAATTCATAATCATAAATCATCACTGAGTTCTCAGACACTTCAATATGAACTAAGCTCTGCATTGCCATTATAGAGTCATAGAATACTTTAGGCTGGAAGGGACCCACACAAGGATCATTGAGTACAAATTGAAATCCGGAAAGCTTTAGTTTGTACCACAGTTCTTCACAGACTACAAAAAAAAAATTTAGGGCACAGAGTATTTCCTTAAGTGAGAAAACATAAATGGTTTGTCGTGTTCATTGTTTTTTGAAATCACTTTCTCTGTTCCACCAAATCCACCAAATATTAATTCTGCAAAAGCCACAGTGATATTGTTATGACACCCTTGAAACAGAAAATGTTTCAGCAAGTGGTAAAACCTCACTGTGAAGAGCAAACTAAGACTATGGTTCATTTCTATCATTTCCCCATCTGTCTTAAAATGTATTGCAGGTTCACTGTTTCCAGTGATAAGACCCACACCTCCAATAGCTCACTGCTATAAAGCAAGGCTTCTGTTCAATCAAGCAACTGCTTAGATAATCCATGTTCAGAAACTAGGTGGGACTGAAAACATGAAAACAAGAGGCAAGTTAACATGCAAGATAATGGCCTGAAAGCACCTTCCGTCCCCCCTTCCAGTATTGCTACCATTTACATACCTGTCTTTTAAACTAGCCCTCAAAAACTGGATGGAAACTGAAGAAAGGGATTCTGCTGCAAAACAGGGATGAGACCAGTAAACAGAAATTAGTAGATAGCAAAACAGAGGAAAAGGAGAGATGCACAGAGTTCTGTGGAAGGAAACTTGTTTCAAAATTCTGTTTTCTTACTGAGATGTTTATAGGTCTTGCAGTACAAAATAAACTCTGCATCTTACATAAACATCATACTTGCACTTTAGCTCTGCACCAACATAATACAAAAATCAGAAGTTATAGGAATGAAAGTACACCACATTTTAGTTTCTTGATTTAAAATGTGAACAGAAGGTTTTGCCTCTTCTTTGTCATAGAATAAAAATAAATACCCAAACTCCAGGTTCTGATCACCTTTACTATTCTTTTTCTGATGCTAACTAGAAAGCCATAAAATCCATTAAATCCTTTGAAGCTGACCTCCTTCATCACATTAAATTTGAAAGCCAAATGCTACAGAGACATTATAAAAGAAAAATCAGAAGTTTGTATTTCCTCATTTAAATGAATACCAAAAAAACATTGCTGATTCTAAACAATAACTAAAGTGAAAATTTAAAAAATACCTGGCAATACTTGCCAGAAATCAAAAGCAGCTACAGGATCTCTGTATTGAGCAAAAAGAAATAATAAAAACAGATGTTAGACCAGACAAAATATCCTGGGTTTAGGAAATGAGGCACAGCAGGGATCACAATATTTTAATCGGTCACTACTTCTTTTCTGTTTTGTTTTGGCTGTTTGTTTTTTGTTTTTTCATTTAAATAATGCATTCTGTTATTTGCAATCTCCCTCCCTTTGCCTTGGAGCACATACAGACAAATCACAATTTTGTCATCTTAATTAGCACCTTTAAATGAATATACAGAGGGACATTATACCAGCAACAACCCAGCTGCTAACACCAGACTCCTCAAAAACATTTAGAAGGGCCAGTTTGGACTTGCTAATTTATTTTTGCCAAAAGAAGTCTATCACCAGCAGTTCTCCCTCACCAAGTTTTCCTTTTCTCAAGTGAACAAGTATATGAAGAGCAAGGAGACTGGAGAGAAATGCAGTCTGAGTGGAGGACATACAAGAAGTGACTAGAGACTAAGCAAATGGTACAATTGTATCTATTTCTGTGATTTTCTGCATCATTGTAGTCCTCTCTTCCCCTCTGATGCAGCATTAAGACAGTTTCCCCATATTACTTTCTTTGCACATAGCTGATACCTCTTGTAACAAGTTTTACAAAATAAGACCTCTGAGTTACTGTACCAATTTTATTTCTATTAGAGAGGTGTCATCTTCCAGTGGTACATGTATTCCCACCACAGGAGTACACAGAATATGAAAGTAAGCTGTAGAGTCTGATCGAACAGGAGTGGAAAAAAAATCTACATAAAACCATTACCAGAAGAATCCAATTAGCAAATTTTCCCCCTTCTGATTAACCTAAGGAGAGCCAATTAAGCATCAGAAGTAAGAATAATAATTGAACTTACTGGAATACCTGTGTACTAAAGAAACATTTGCTTCTTTCAGTTGAAGACGACAACCAATTAGATTGCAAAAATAGGTTTGAATTCTAGCCCTTTTCCCCTTGAATAAGCCCAGTATACTTGTCAGAGCCTCTTGAGACATATAGAAACATGGAGCAAACTTTCCTGATGTGTAATTAAATTAACTGAAATAAATTATAGCTTTAAACTCTTAATAAAATAAAATAAATCCCAAGCTAAAACTACTTTTTAGGGTTCCATTCTTTCTTTGTATCATCATCTGAGGGGCTTTCTCCTCAGAGCATCTGGGAGCCATCATGTCAAGCTCCGGATATTAAATGTACATGTAGTTCTCTGCTGGCCTAATGAGTTACAACAGAGGTCACATTCTCCACTGCCCAAATGTAATCTGAACAACTCCTTGCAACAAGAATTGTGACACACCTGTGTGCTTCTGACAGTAAAAATGGCAGTAAACTTTACTATTTCTCTTCTTTGCTAGAAAGATCCACAAGGGCAATGTAGTTTCCCTTATCACTGATAGTATCTGTGACTTTTTCACACTGACTGCCCCAAGTAAATTTTTCTGAGAAAGTTTCGTATCTTTTCATAGTAAAAACATAAGATCTGAAACGTGAAATATATTTTGGGAGCTTGGAAACAATGCAGCTGCTTCTAAGTAGTACTCTGAAGTCTTGAGATAACAATAGGGTCCTCTAAACTATAAACAGTGTGTTGATTTTCAAGTAACTATTTTTTTCTCTGCTATAACAGTGAAATTAAGATCGCTCTCCACATTGCAGGGAAAAGAAGAAAACATATTCCAATATTGTTAGATTAAATAAAACATTTCTCAAATGGATAAATGCTAACTTTCTATCATGGCAGCAAGACAAGCTGAACAGGATCATTTCTGCCAAAACCATTAGCAAACTGCCTTTCAGTGACTAGCTTGGCTGTGAGTCTTAGGTTTTATGAGTTTGGGATTTTCTTTTCCTCCTCTGCTTTGTTTTGGTTTTGACTTTCTTTGAGGATGAAGATATTGGGTAGGGGGAGGATCAGGGAGTTGCATTAATCCACACATAGTTTGCAAGTTAAGTCATTTCTTCTGGATATTTTGCTACTTAAGTACATCTGGCTTTATTTAATATCAGTTTTTTAACTGAACCACATTTTTGCTGCAGCAATCTACAACGCAGTAATGAAAAGCTTGAAGGAAGCAGAGGTTAAACATAATTCATCCATTTCTACCCAGTTTACCCTGCTGCCACAGTCACTGACTGTAAAAGTGGTTTTGTCTCTACTTTCCTGTAAACTGGCAAGTCAGAAATACATTATAAACATACATGCACGTATGTACATATGCATTTTCACACTATCTCTTCCTGTTTTTCAGCAAGTTCCCTGGGTTTTTTTGCTGTTTAAAGAATTTCTCTGTATTCTCCACTTCATGACATCATTTGCCATTATGTATATCCCCTGCTGGAAAGCAGCCAGCACAGATTTTTCTGAACCCCCTTTCTCCATCTCACCAAAAACTCAGTTTCAAGCTCTTCCTTGAAACCCTTAATCCTGCTGCTATTGTGAACTGAACATTAGGGAGGAATCTGAAGCCATGACAACAGCTTGCTTCCTGAACTCTCTGCTCTGGGCCGCTCTGGAGGCATCCCCACTGCCCAGGCCAAACAGTTCAATGCAACTCAATAAGACAGCTCCTCCTCCCTTTGGGGCACTGGATTTAATGCCCTTCATTTAACAAAGCTCTAAGTGTCTGAAATTTTGGTTCACCTCTGTTAAATGCATGGATGTTCAGCAGTTGCTTTGGAATTTGATAAAGCTTCTGAAAGTTCCATCCACCTTTCCAGTTTAGGTAAGAGAAATTGGTATTTCTGACACTGTAAATTCTGGAGAATGAACAATGAGATGCAGAATTGTCTATTTGCAGCATTTAGATTCAGCTGTGTTGTCAATTTCTAAATGGTTCAAATTGTAGAAATTTAATCATATTTAAACAGTAAAAAAGCAGTCCAAAAATTCAGGCAAACAGCAGCTTAGTAGTAATAATAATAATAATAATAATAATAATAATAATAATAATAATAATAGTAAAAAGAAAAAAAAAGGCAAAAAAACATAACAAGGGAGCCTGTCACTTCAGGTTCTAATTTCAGGGCAGTATGACAATAGCCCAGAATACTGCACATTAACAGATGACAGGAAATTCTTGGATGTACATGTGATTCAACCTGCAGAATTTACCAACATGTAGTTTCACCAAGACTCCTGGCCTTTCTGAAAAGGATCATGTACTTGTAAATCCCAAGTAACGCATAGGGTAAAAAATTAAGAATATGGCAAAATACACACATCATCATGAACAGGAATAATTTTTTTTCTAGTAAGAGCAGACCTTGTCTAACCAAATTAATATTTAGGATGGTAGATGCTTGACTTCCCCTTTTCCCCCCATTGGCTAGAATAAAGCACAAAGTGGACAAGGGGTATTTTGTGAGAACGTTCATGGGTTTGGATCAATTAGAATAAAGACTTTCATATAGATTCATGGGGTCACCAACTCAAAGATTCTGCACCTAAATATGATATTTGAGCTACTGAAGTAACAAGACAACATACAGAGCCCTATCAGTTAGCACAAACATTCCTTTTTAAAGTCATGAAAAAACAAACACTCCATCAGCAGCAGAGATAGGCAGAAAGCTGGGTATCCCAGGACTAATGACTTGGCATTGAAATCCAAACAGAAGTGGGGAGGCAGTTGGCTTTTTCAGAGCCTGACTCTGGGCAGCGTGAGACTGAGGCATACACAGGGTGCTCTGCAAACTCTGCTGGCTGCCTGGATTGTTTGCTCTTCCTGCATAAGCAGCACTGAAATGAACACTCAGGAAACACAAGGTACAGGGAGTTGTTCAGGGAGAGAGCAAAATCAGGATATGTAAACAAGCTAATGAGATCAGTGCAAACAGCAATAGCACACTGTGTTTCAAGATGTGTGTAACCTATTTGGTAATTTCAGGCTGCCCTTTTAGCATCCCTGGTCTCCTCCTTCTCACTGGGGCTCCTGGGTCCTAAGCAGCACAAGCAGACGAAATATTTTGGCTACAAAACCTATCCTTGATTAATCTTGTAAGTTAAAAACAAGTTAAAAGTTGTCTGACGCACAATATAATTGCAACCGGACCCTGCAATGTTTCCAGTACTTAGCAAACAAAAATTTTGACATATTTTATATTTGTGAATGTGAAAAAGATGTTCCTTGACATTCCACCATCTTTTCCCAAAACAATGATGGCAATGTTAAGGGGGCTTGTTAATACTGTTTCATTGCACACTCTCTTGTCTCCACTGACAAGAACTCCACGTAGTATTTTATGAAGACCAGAGGACTGGAGAGAACTTCTGACTAGAGAAGGAAAAAGGTCTTGAAGAAAAAAAAAGACGAAAGACAAAAAGAAAAACCAAAACAAATCAACCAAACCCCTCAAAACCTACTAGACCCTTAACAATGGGTGCTGTAGTTGTTCATACAGTTGTGCCATCTTCCCTGGGAACCTGTCTGAAAGTAGCAAGATCACACTGTAAAACTGTAATTAAACTCTATACTTTGCCAGTGGATCATAAGACACAATGAAGAAATAAATAGAGCCTGTGGGGCCAACAGCAGGCAGAAAAGGGCTTCTGTCATTCTTCCCTGAGTAAGGGACATGACTAAGCCCATTCCACCCATCATCTCCACTTCTCCAGAGGCACAAGGACACAGAAATGAAAGGTGCAATGACATCTACTGTTTCCAGTTAAAACTGATTTTCTTTTCCCAAGAACAGGCATAGAACAGTAACATATCAGTTTACTATGGGGAAACTGATGTTTACTTATAACCATGTGCATAATTATTAGAAGAAAACGATTTTCAGATTTTTTTCTTGTGGCATACAATCATGCTACCCATTTCCATTTACAATCTTTTTCTAATTTTGAATTATAGTCTAAATTCTACTCCACATGCAGACGCACTCACTGTCACTCATACTAAAAAAAAATAAATAAAATAATAATAATTTTAAAAAATTAGCTACTGCATCTGAAACACTTACCAGTCAGAAATTTACTTCAAAATATTAACATAATATTTAAATTATTAGTCTGCGGACTCAGTTATCTCTGAAACCAACTTCTTCGCAAAAAAAACTACCTGCATTTCTTTCTCTTCCTTTTAATTCATAAAAATTGTGTCTAAGTTGTCAATTTTAAGTGACCTGAGCTTATTTACATGCACACAGCAGAGAAGAGAGTGTTTAAAATGGCTCAATACAGGCAGCCCCATGAAGCAAGCCAAGCATTCCTCCTGGTCTTACATATAATCAATGAGCCTGCAGTGCATTCACTGATGAATTGGACAATGAGACTGAGGGTCTGAGTCATATTCAATCAACTCCATTTCCAGCAGCCTGTCAGGGATGATGGCAGATCTATTTTGCAATGCTGTACACATCAACCTATCTGGGAGAATGTGATTTTATGTGTGTGTGTGTGTCTGTGTGTATAAATGTGTGTACATATATAAAATAAGTGTTTTGGTGTATATATAAAGATAAATTGATGGATTTGTTCAAGAGTACATTTCGATGCAGCTCCTTGTTTGCCTTTTCTTAGGAGCTGCATGTCCACCTAGAAGCTTTTTTCCAGCAACAAGAAAATTAAAGTTCAGAGAAGCATATTCATAAAGCTGTGACCATTCAGACTGAAGATAAAAACATTACAAGAAGATGGTAGATGCTCAGCTAAAGAAATGTGTCTCAGGGGCAGACCTCTAAATGGTCTATTAGATAGGATGAGATAGTAAACCTAATTTGCCAAAACGCAGGCGTGCTCATCAACGTCTCATGCTGTCAATATTCCATGCTAGCTTGCAGCCTTGATAGAGTTCCCATAGTAATGAGCCTGAGAGCTTGGGAGGATTTGGCTATTCTGTAGCCAGTCACCCTTTGTCTCACCAGTGAATTAGAACTCCAGAATGTGCTCCACACACTGGCTGAGAAAACAGCCCTTCAGGTGCAGAGCTATGGCAACTGACCACTGACGTAACATGCAGGAGCAGTTCCAAGAAACACATGCTTCCTAGATTTTCTGTGCTGGAAGAAAAAAGGATTAAAGTAATATCTATGTTTTTTTACTTTTCAAAGTTCCAAATACGGTTTCATTTGGAAAACGGACAGTGCCTTGGTGGGAAGTAGGCTTCACTGTAAGAAACAAGCATTAAGAAAAGTAGTGCTGAGGTTTTCATTTTTTTAACTAGGGGATTGTCCTCTCTTCCTTAATGTTTCTTAAACTAAAGTTTTCATTTCTTAAGGTTAAGCCTTCACCAAATTTAGGTCCCAGATCTTTCTGCAGGTCAGCTTACCAGACTTCAAGATTCTGATTTCACACTGTTTAAGGCAGCATCCACTTCAGCAGAATATTTTGAGAAATATTTAACACAAATTTTTAAAAATGCTTCTACCAGAACAAAAGTACAAGCAAAACAAAATAATAAAAAATAGAGAGTACACAGGGTACTGGAGTGACATGTGGTACACTGACCAGCCCTATCTTGTTTCTGAAGGATATTTTTCCCATTCCTTTTGAGAACCATAAATGCGTGCTTTTGTGGGCCACATTAAGAAATGGCATTGGTACCAAAGTGGGGGAAAAACTCTTTCTGGAGCAAAATCATACTTCAATTCTACCTGCTCCAATGCACATGAAATTCCCTAGTGAACTTACTTAACCCATTAATCCAGCAATCAACTAACCCAGTTTGAGAAAGGTAGGTACTACAGGCAGTGGAGGAGCGTGGCCAGAAGCAGACATATGTAGTCATAAACTCTCACAACCAGTCACTCATTTTTTACAGCCTGCTGTCCATAATCCTCCCTTATCTCATTTCCTAAGGCAAATCTGGAGGAAGAGGGTATTTGGATGGTACTACTCTAGCCTTCTGGTTATCAGAATAGGAGTCCTTTTCTTACTCTTATTTTCACAGAATTCACAGATTCACTAGGTTAGAAGAGACCTTCAAGATCGATGCCCTAACACCTTAAGTAGACCATGGCACTGAGTGCCGCATCCAGTCTTTTTTTAAACACATCCAGATGGTAACTCCATTACCTCCCTAAACAGACCATTCCAATATTTTATCTCTTTCTGTGAAGAACTTTATCCTAATGTCCAAACAAAATTTTCCTTAGTGCAGCTTAAGACTGTGTCCTCT
>VWYI01000295.1:333-18965 GCA_013399455.1 Anthoscopus minutus | reverse complement strand
GCTTCCACTGGAGGAGCCCCCCTGGCCTCGCATCCCCACGCGGGAGCCGCTGGGGTCCGGCCCTGCCCGCCAGGCCACGCGGGCCCCGGCCGAGCAGAGCTGGCCCTCCCCTCCAGCAGCTGATACCTTCAGAAGCCAAATGAAATTTTTGGAACTTGCCAGGTTTTAAAATGTGATATTCGCAGAGGTGGACCCAGCTTCTCAATGGTTTACAAAGCTGTCAGTTCTCAGAACTAGACAGCCATTGGCCTTTTCTAGACACAGAGGAAGCTCCCAGGAGCCTCTCTCAGGAAAACCATTTCTGTGAATTATTTTCTTCCTTCTTCCTAAATATCAGCCAACATCAAACCAACACACTGCCACATCATTGTATGGATAGGGAAGGGTTTGGGTGTGCTAACCCCAGAGGTCTGCGCATGGTCTGGGCTCTGGGGGCTGACCAGATGTGAGGAGAGCAGGAAATATGTACAGTGTAGTGTGAACTGGCAATTTACTTCTCACTTCCAGGGCCAGCCTCAGGGAGTCGTGATGACACATTCACTTTCATGGAAAATATTCTCTGGCAAACAATCAGTTGTGCTTTTGGTGTGGAGGTGCCTAAACCTTGAAAAATTTACCTTAACTCTGAAAATCCACTGTTTCCTGATAAATGCTTTCACACTAGGTATTGGGGGAGACGCCTCCTCATAGATTTTTGTTTCAGCAGGGAGTAGAGGGTGGAAACAGAGATCTTCCTCTGCTGCAAAATGCAGTATTGCTGAAACCCTGAGTTATCAAAGCACAGCTCCATGGAATCTGGAGACACTCATTTGGATCAAGAAGCTTTGTGAATGCATTTGCTTGGTGTTGAGCCAAGCTGAAGTACTCAGCCTTCCAACATAAGCTCTATCACTTGGTTCTTGCATGTATGTGGGTATCTGCACCCCACTGTCAAGACTCAACAATCTTTCCTTTTGCTACAAATAAGCCCACCTGTATTAAGTACGGTGTTACTATTTCACCTTCTCCCACCTCCATCTGACCATACAACCTTCACAAAACTTTCCAGCAGGTAGGAAAATCACCTAAAACAACACTCATGTGAATGTATGAAGTCATGGACAAGGCAGGTATTAACTGCTGAGCAATTCACCTGAAGTGATGCAGGCACATTTTGGGGGCAGTTAATCTTATCTTAAGTGAAATATTGAAAATCAGAGCTGAAAGTGGCTGGGACAAGCAGTTCAAAAGGAGGCATTGCCTTTATAGGCATCTAGCTCTTAATAACGTTAATTCCACTTGACAGTACCCGTGTAAAATGGCTCACAAACCTACTTCTTGCTGAAAGTGCAACATGAGGAATGGTGTCACTGTAGAAATGCTGTTGTTGGAGAGAGGGAATGGAAGTGTTTATAGATATCTTGTAGGGTTTTGTAGGGATTCTGTTTACTCTCCAAGGATCAGCTACCAGATGTGTTTAATACAGTGAGCACATCTCACATGGCTTTATTCATTTCCTCTGATTCAGGCAAAATTAGCTTTTTCACAATGACAGCCATACAGGATGCTACATTTCACTATACTTTACTCATACCACAACTCTCTTAAATTCCTTCATGTTATAACAACTCCTGTCTGATTATCATGAGCAATGAGCAATACTTTATATGTAGGCATTATTCCTACATTATTCTTAGTATAATTTTATGCCTACATTATTCCTAGTATAATTGTATTCCTCAACTGCCCAAGCTCACCTTTCATGATCTCTTGCTGTAAACTTTCTCTGTAATTATATGGGCAATGAATTGTATTTCTAAGCTATCACATGTGAACTTACCCTTGGAACCAAGAGGTCTGACCAGCTTGCCCCAGTGTTTTTACAGCTAAATCTCCAAGGATGGAGGCTGAACATTCCCCCTGGATAATCTGTGCCTCCCCCTGACTGTCCCCATGATGAAAATGTCTCTCCTTATGTCCAGTCTCAAATTCTTCTGTTTCTACTTAAGGCCACCGCCATCCAGTTTAGCATCATCTCCAAATGTGACAAGAGTACACTCTGTCACCTGCTCCAGGTCATTGATGAAGATTGCTAATCCTGTTGCAGGTCTGACCCCTGAGCTTGATCATGTAGCTGGAGTACTATACCTCTGTTTGATTCACCTATCCAAAGCATGACATCTTAACCTGGAAGCAAGATACAAGAACCTGGATATTTCAGGAAATACATTGAAAATCTTTCTGAAAATGAGATTATTTAATGCTCTTCCTTCATTTAGAAATCCAGTAATTTTATTTTAGAAAGTAATTAAATTGGTCAGCGTTGATTTAGCCTTTGTAAAATCATGCTGAGTATTCCCAGCCATATGATTCTACTTCATGTGTGCAGAAGTATGCTCCAAGAGCACTTCATGATTTTGCCAGGGACCGAAGAGACACTGTCTGATACTTAATTCTCTCAGTATTTATCTTAGGCTTTTATTGAAAGTGGATACAATATTTTCATTTCCTCAGTTTTCAGGCACAGCCCCTCACTTCCCTAACCTCTGAAAGATTGCAGATTACCAAGCAGATATTGTCTTCTGGAAGCAGGAACAGAAACAAGATTTGTTATGGTATCTTGAACAGCACAGTCCACTTTGTACACACCTATGCTCTTTGCATAGCCTTGATCCCACATGTTCCAGCTGTGTTTGACAGCTCACAGCCAGCTGGCATCCATGCACTACTATTCACTCTTTGTCAGCTTGAATGTATGATTTATGGAGTACAAGGTCATCTTGTGTTTATCTTATTAATATTAGTGATTGGCATTTTGGGACATTTTAGACATCTCTTTTCCTTAGTCACAATGTGATATCAAGAGGACGAGGAAAACCAACAAAAAATGGAATGGGAAAATAAAAGGCTCTTCATTATTATACACATTAATAGAAAGAGATGTGTTTGTTTCCAGGACAACTACTGCTTTTGTGAAATATCTCGTATATAAACCAATCATTAGAATCTTACAAATAGCCCATTAATTGATAAGATAATTACCACCCCACAAAAAATCAGCTTTTCCAGTTCAGAATCAGATGTATCAATCAGGTGTTTAAAACAGGTACCTATAAGGTCTGCCAACTCACATCCTTCTTTCAGCAATCTCCTTTGTTGGATATATTTGGTAATGCTATTGTCATCAAGTACTGATGTGCTTAATTCAGGTGATGGAAAATCCATTGTGTCAATCATTAAATTATTTAATTGGGCACTACAGTCATTTGAAGATTGACACTTTTATTTCTTACCCCCAATTTGTCTTGTTTCAGCTTTCAGAAAACAGATTATTACATGCCTGTTTCTTCTAACAATATTTCTCTGCTCTTTGAAGTATTTGCCTGTATATTATGTGAAGGCTGTGATCAAGTGATGGTGTAGTCTGTATTTTGAGAAATTAAATAAATTAAGTACATTTACTTTTTGTATATTTTAATGTGGCTTTAAAAAAATTTTGTGTGGTTCAGTTTTATCTTCTGTCTTTTTTTCTTTTCTTACTCTTTCAGGTTTTTCTGCCTCTCTTTACAATGTATAACACTTAGCAAAGGTTTCCAGGAAAGGTCTCATTAATTCTATGTGTCATAATAATAATGTCTCTTCACTCTACCCCTGCTGCTTTTATGCCAAAATTGCACCTGCTATCATAGCTGCTGTATCAGTCAGAAAGACATGGATGGCTATTCTTGCCCTGCAGAATAAAATTTGTATAAAGAGCTAGGGGCTGAAACGTTCACATAGTTTAGGCAAACTAACAGTGACACCTGTTAAGTATGTATTATGGAAACATAGCAAAGCCATATTTTGTCTGGATCTTATGCAGGGTGTGTGGAAGGTTGCTCACAGCCTGCTGAAGGTTTTAGGAGCATTGTGAGGCTGTAGCTACTTTTTCAGTCAGTGGTAAAACGTTTCTGAAGCATTTTTTCAGCTCTACAACTGCTACACAGCACATCATGTTAGAACTTACCTTTATTCTTTTACAGGGATCCAACTCACTCAATTCCCAGAATCGGTTAGCCATCTGCTAATTAACCATCCATTAATCAGCTGCTGAATTCTTTGCACTGGAAGTTGTCTAACTTTAATCATCCCCCACCAAAATCTAGATTATGGTCCCTGATTCCATATTTTTATATTTTATCTTTTATTTTTCACAGAATCACAGAGCAAGTTGGGAAGGCACCTCCAGGAATCACCTAGGCCAATCCCTAAAACAGGGTCGCCTAAGCAGGTTGCTCAGGGCCATATCAAGTCAGGTTTTGAATATCTCTAAGAATGGAGACAGTACAGCCCCTCAGGGGAATTTATTTCAGTGGCTGATGACACTCACCATGAAAAGGTTTTTTTCCTATGTTTAAATGGACATTTGGGGTATAGAATTTTATGCACATTTGTTATTCTTGTCACTGGGTGTGACAGAGAAGGAACATAAAATTGTTCAAGCTGGAAGGGACCTTTATGGTGGTTCAACTGTTGATCTAACACTACCAAATCTACCACTAAAACAGACCTTAAGCATCACACTTACATGTCTTTTAAATACTTTCAGGGATGTTGTTACAATCTGTTTAGCAAGAGGTGCCTCAGCCCAGATTGAGGTACAAACACAACCATATGCCAATGCAAACAATATGCATTTTATGGATTTTATATATTAATGCATGTGAGGTAGAGAGATAGAAATGGAAAAGAAGGGTGGAAGAGAGAGAAAGAGAGAGGTCAAGCAGGACATAGTCACCACTCATGGTTCTGCCCTGTCCTCTTTGCTCCCCTGTATTTATGTACATTGGTTAAATCCCCTTATCCCTTCTCTTCTCCAGGCTGAACAGTCCTAGTTCTCTTAGCCTCTCCTTGCGTGATGGATGTTCCAGCCCCTTGTTACCTTTGGGGCCCTTTGCTGGAATCACTCCAGTATGTTCACATCTTTCATGTTGAGGGTAGCCCAGCACTAAATACAGCATCCAGAAATGGTTAAGCAAATGGGAAAGATCACCTCCCTCAACCCATATGAGATGCTCTGTCTAATGCAGCCCAGGATTTTGTAATCCAGTTCTCATGTGAACTGCAGGTACATGTCAGGGCCAAGAGTGCAATTCCATTCCTTTCTCCCAGCTTTCACATGAGAAGTTTATCATATTTCTTGATCTTGTATTTTTTTCAGGTACCACCTCCTGTCCTAGTTGCATGACAGATTAGTTCATCAAATGAGGCAGGAGTTCCTCATTGCACATGCTTTGAAGCACTCACTGGAGAGAGGTGTTCAAAATCTCCTAGACTAGACCCTGATTGTTTTCCTTCTTTGTATGTACTCTGATTATTAGGTTGCTTTTTTTATTTGGCAAAATCAAAGAGTTTTGGCCACCATCCTTTTTTCTAATAGGTAGTCCTGTACTGCTAAGAGTTCATTTTTAAACAAAAATGAATACCAAAAAGACATTTGCCACCTTGAAAACCCTTTTTGCTTCAAACTCAGAGAAGGGAGTAAGGTAGTTAACTTGGATGAATTGGATTTTCTTCTGCAGATCTTCATGAGTACTGACTTTCTCTTATTGTCTGTCTCTTAGAATGTTCATATGTGGATCATACAGGCTAAAATGAAATGGTGGCAAAGCCAAATTTAGATTTCTAGGTGCTCTGAAGGTTTGCAGCAGCCAGTTGCAAATGGTCAGGCAGTTTATTACTTGGATGGAAGCTTTGGCCTAGGCTTCTGAGTTGTTAGTGTTTGTTAAATGAATCTGTTCACATTGGGCTTCTCAAGCAGAATCAGTATTTAGGAATAGTGACACTGTAACCAATGGCAGTGGTCCTTCTAGCACCACAGCTTTGATAAAGTCAATCCACTTTGCATTTTAAGGAAAGCTATTTCTCAATGCTTTGAAAGGAAGTATTAGTATTTTTGTCTTCTGAAAAGATTAGAGAAGGAAAAGAAAGAAAAAAAAGCCAATCCATTTTGTTTTGATTTGTTATAGCAAAACTGAAACTGAACTGTCTGTCCAGCTCTGCTCAGAGATGCAGGATGTGATCTCTCCTCAACCTCTCTTGTCCTCTGCTACATTAGAGTCTCTCATTTTCTATGTATGGTGGTCATTAGAGGTGGCAAGCATACCTCTCTGGAAAGTGAAAGCACTTTGCTGGCTGCTTCCCATGGTCCAGTCAGGTTGTGAGACGTGGTTTTGTATTAATCCCAACAGACACCTCCTAATAGACTGTCACTTTTGGCTTAAAATCTTGACTCTGGGTCAGATTGGTACTGAGAGTGAAAACTCTTGTAGACTAAATAGGTGTAATCAAAATCTTTCAAAATCGGCCCCTAAGAACATAGGTGTCTCTTTAGGAGCGTGAGTAAATATGAAAAGAAAGATGATTTTATAAGAGAAAAAGCAGGAAACAGCATTTTCACTCCTATACTTCTGCAAATTAATATCATGCTGTAACTTATTTTTCCTGTCAGTTTGGCAGGATGTACTTTTTCACTAATTTTATTCCTATGCTAAATCATTTCCTTAGTGTTATAAATGACAACTCTCTATGTTGGGTTCACTCCAGACCTTGAATATCTTATTTGCCTGGTCATTAATAGTACTACCTGTTTCCCTTTCATTCTTAATAACACTAATTTTTCAGAATAAATTGAATGAGCAAGTTCCACATAAGGGAAAAAGGAATCAAAGATGTGAAACAGCAGGTTGGTCTTTTTTCCAGGATCATTTCCCAACCAGCAAAGCCCATAATAGCACAGATAGCAGAATGATTATTCTATTATTCTATCATGTCCCTCAGAATAAACTGATCCTGATTTACCAGGCCTAAACATCATCTGAGAGGCTGCACTCCTTACTAATTTGGTTGTGTGGCATTTCTGGAGACAGATGAGAGGGTATAGAGCTGGTACTTCATGAAACTGAGCCTTGAATATCACAGTGCAATATTGCAACATTGCAAACAAAACAGACAACAGTACCTTCACCTAGTTAGAAGAAATCCTGACTTAGATTCCTGATTAATTTTTAATCTTTAGTTATTGAAATTGAAACTGGTTTCAGACTTGATCTCTGTTCAGAAGTGAATTCAGAGCAAATAACACAACTGTCTGTAAAGACTGATTGTTTAAAAGCAAGGAAAGAAAAAGCCCTAGATATTTTGCCCATGATAATTTTCAGTCCTACAGGTTTGTAAGAGAAATACACAAAAGTCAGTTCATGCCTTTGTTCAAAGTCACAGGGACCTCTTCTCCTAAAAGACACTTCCAGAAATCTAGCAGTGTCCAAGGTGACCACTCCAAAACAGCTGCTCTCACACTAGGGGGGAGTCTGTGTTAGACACATTGAAGTTAATTGAATGTGGCAACCCTTAAAATAAAAGATAGGTGCTATTTTTTGATATTTTTTCCACTTTTTCTATTTGAATACACTAGATAATACAACTTCAGACTCGTGTTTAGGTGTGAGGTTTTGTTTTTAGTATTTTTTGTTGGAGAAGAATTGCAGTTGTCCATTTTCCAGGTTAATTACAGATCTCATAATCTAACAGCTTTTCTTTACATGCTGCTCGTTTTGAGCTGATGTGCCATGGTTGCTCACTTTTAATCTCTTATTTTTCTCAGTGTTTGACTTCCACTTAAATTTATATTTAATTTTTCCCAAGCTCCAATATAAATTAAAATGCTACTGTTCAAACCTGACTCAGAATTGAGGGCTTGTTGAACATTCAAATAAAATACTTTGTACATAAATAATAAATTGTGAAGTATTTCATTCCATGAGTGTCAATAGAATTTGATTCAGGATTAAGAACATTTTTATGTGCAATTGTGAATATTAATGTATGAAACAGGAATACGTTTTTTTGTGAAATTTGAAGATAAACTGGCAAATCTTTCTGCTCATTCTATGTTACATTCATGGAAATGACATTGTAATAGAAGGGTCTTGTGGGCAAGGTAACAATTTTATGCATTTATTTGAGCAATAAAATGATCCAGTTGCATATCTAGAGGGAATAAATTGAAATTGCTTGAAGAACAGAAGAAAATTTGGCTTGTGGTTAGGGCTTTGGTATTGTCCTCAAGAAGTCAAGATTCAATCCCTACCTTGTTGAAAATGTGGTCTGGTAATTTAATCTCTACTTTTCTCGGATATTTTTAAGGATAATACAGCATTAATGTTGTGTGAAAGTCTATTACCTATTTTCACAATTAAAAAAACCAACTTTGAATAAAATTTTAGTTTAGATTTAACCAATTTCATTTTTGGTTGTGGAGCGGGAAGAGAGCATTGGCCTTTTTGCACTGTAAATTACATTTGTGAAAACACCTCTCCTGAAGGTTCATGTTCTGTAGCCATTACTAAAGCAAAGCACACCGGGTTTATTTCCTTCTCACTGAAAGCTTATCATAGGTCTGCTCTGGCTAACACTAGCATAGTTCATGTTTGATACACAGATCTGAATAATTTCCTACACAGTGCAAATACTGCAGTGGTTCTAAGATATTAATTTTATCTTTAATGTAATGTGGCTTGATTTTTAGTTGTTCTGAACATCAAGGAAAATGTCTTTGATATTGGTATGAGAAGCATTTTCTGGAGAGGCATCTGGCTTGTTACTGGTGTACTGCACACAGGGAGGATGAACAACCACAGCCACAACTGAGATCCTTTTCATTTGGTTCATAATATACTGAATTGCAGTCTGACTCCCACGAATACTTAAAAGCAGGAAGGAACAGACTACAGCAAATATATCTTAACAGCTGCTTTTTTTACTGTTGTACTAGGGAGATAAGATTCAGAGTTTCAGTAACATTTTAAAAAGTTGATATCTTGATGCACAACTTATTGGCTCATATGTTAAGACACATTTAAAAAGCATTCTACTTTTCTAAAAAAGTTGGTCTTTCATTGTGACATGTCTTCCTTTCAACTTAGCTCTTCTAAGTTTTCTAGCATATAGGTCATGGCAAATAGTGGCCTTAGCTGAGAAAACAATCCTGCATGAGAATCACTTTGTCTCCAAATAATTCCCTGCTTCACTAACATGCTTGCAAAATTTTTATTACATTTTGATTTTAATTTTGAGGTTTAATTTTAAAAGATTTTTTTTAGCTGTGGGTAATTTTCTGGAGCAACTTATGGGGATATATTATTTAAAATAAATCATAGTGTTATGCAAAATATTCTGCTACTATAGTAAGTCTCTAAAATATATTTTTTAAATAGATGAATTAAAACCCCCACTGTTCCCATATCACTGGGTGACTATTGCATGTTCCAAATACATATTTTGATGAGCACTGCTTAAATTACTGCCTCTGTCTTGCTGTAGAATAAAAATTTCTGCTGTGAAGAAAAAAATATTGCTACAGGCAAGAACAGAAGAAATTCTTGTAATGCCTAAGCCTCGGAAAAAGAAAGAACATTTGCTCAACAAAATAAAAGTCCTCTGTAGGAAAGGATGGGACAGATTTACTGCAAATGGAAAGCATAAAGGATCACTAGAATCAATGTATCCTCCTCAGCTTTCTGTTATTTTTAATGGTTTACCTAATACTATTGAGAATTGAATTTTCAGGTGCGGATGCGATACTAATGCAGGAAATACAGCAAATAATGAAGAACAACAAAGCTCGACACAGAAGACTTAAATCATTTAAATTCTTTTTTCTAAGAGACGATGTAAAATAGCAAAGAATCCAATGAGGTAACAAACACAGTGTCACTGCAGCACGTTACTAGCAGTTTGTAATAAATCTGGGGAGTTATTTTGGAGATACTCCCCATGGCCTTCAACCCACTGTGCTTCTGTATTGGAGAAGGCAACCAGAATTGCCAGGAGTACAATATAAATCAGAAAAGATAGTGTTATTGTAGAGAAAGTAGTTAGACTGCATCTAGAGCACTATAAACAACACTGAACATCACACCTAAGGAAAGACCTAAGCGTCCATGGGGGTGCAATAGGGAGCAGACAGATTCGGTCTCAAAGGCATTTGCCTGAGGAACTGGCATGTTTTTAGTGACTGAGGTAAGTTTTTGTGCTGATATAGCGGAGATCTTCCAACTGTGAAAGGGATTCATGGAAAAGGCTCCGGCGAGTAAGCTGAGCATGCATCAGCTAAGCAGATATTGCCCAAGGCATTATGAAGCTTTGGGCAAGCATCCAATGTTTTACTTTTGCCCATCTTTAGAACTCAGAAACTCCCTGAAGCTGATGGCTACTCCCAGTCACTGAACTGTGAAATACTTGGGGAATTCACTCCACTGGTCAGTGTTTGTTGGAGGAGCTTGTTGGAAGTAGAGTGAAGTGCATTGTGTGGTTCCCTGAGCTTGTGGTAACTCACCAACCTCTCCTGAGCAGGAACTTCTCAGTGACATCTGATCTGTTGGACAGCAGCAGCATCCAGTCTGGCCATTTTAATGCAGCCTATCTACTAGACAGCCTTTATAGCTGTTAAAGGGCAAGTCAGTAATCTATTCTCCTGGGAAAAAAAGTGTAGATATCGTGGAGATGGTCAGTGGTTGTTTACATTTAGTTTTTCACCTACTCCACGATATAACACTCACATTAGGCAGAAAGGATGGCCCAAGATCTTTCCTGGAGCTGGATAGATTAGACTCATCTATCACATGGGCAGTTGAGGTGCGTAAACACCAAGAAGTACAGCCAAGACTCTGGATGAGAGAAGCATAAATGTGATGTCAAGCTTGGAGGTATCAGAGTGCTCTCAGGATCATGCAAGACCAAAACCTGTAAATTACACCTACATATTTTCAACAGAATTGTTCCGGGGGGAATTGCAGTTCATCAGGAGCTGTTCTAGGTAGGAATAATAAAACTGTGAAATGTAAATACCAGAGTTCATCCCAGCCTTCTTGGTATTAACCTCCTAGTGTTCCAGCTGTGTGGCAGAAATATATGGAGCCAGAAGAACAGCAGTGATGCTGAGGACCATTGCCATGATTTGCACATAAACTTTGAAGAGCTGCTTAATGTCCCAAATCTGGTCCAGAACCTGAGATATTTTTGACCAACACCACTCCCAGAATATGTGGAGCTCACAACACATTAGATAATTATCTTCTTGAAATTATTTACAGTTTTTTGTCGAGGAAGAGATGTTCTGACACTTCTTTAATTGAAATTGAGCTGTAAATCCATTGCTGTTGTGGCTTTGTGCTGAATGTTGTCATCAGTTGTGTCTAGCTCAAGCAAACAATTTTTTAGCTACATACTTCTTACCCTGTACTCACCTTGTACTTGTAAAAAACTCAAGGTGCTGCACCTTGGTTACCAAAGGCCATCTAAAAACTTTGACCTTCCACTAACCAAGATACATTGGCCAAACATTACTGCAGAAAGACCCTGTCATATGAGGCATTTGCACACCATAGCTGCCTGTGATTGCAAAAAAATGAATCTGAGGATCTTTTTAGTTCCGTGGGCCACGTTTTCATCCTCTTTCTTCCCCACCTCCCTTCAGGATTACTGCCTGAGGAACTGTACAAGGGCTTGAGAAATGATGGTGTAGAGAGCTCTTATTCGGAATAGGAGTGTGAGAAAAAGGAAACTTCTGTACTGATAAGAGTTGTTTTCACTGTGTAAAGTGGAGATTGCAGTCGTGGTGGTTCTCAATAAGCTGATGATAATGATGGATATGTATATGGAGCTCTTGCTATCCAACAGCAATTTAAAACATTGGGGTTTGAATAAGATATCAAAATAAGATAGTAAAAATATAGTTTTCTGAACTTTTGCTAGTTTTCCTCTGCACACTGACACAGGTAAGAATGATGGCCTCTATTGTATAGACACATAAATTCTCCTCAGTGAGAGATGACTTAGTGTGTGCAGCATCATTTCAGGTGTGAAATTTCTTGATCCTTGGTGTACCCATTCCTTAAAAGTTTTTCATCTCACAGCTATGAAAGTAATTACTATGAAGTAGAGAAACATTCAGATTTACTTTAAATTAGAGATATTGGGGCTGGCAGCAGTCCAAAGCATAGGTTAATTCACACTGGGAGGCACTTTGTGTAGAAATAGTCTACTACAGGTGCCTAAGAAAGCTTATTTAAAGCTGTGCTGTGTTAGTTCTGCAGTGCTCTGCTGGAGAAAACATCTTTTTAGGGCTAAGCTTTCCTTGACTTGCATTGTGGGAGAGAGGAAAAGTTTTGAGCTCCTTCTCAGCTCTTGGGTAACCACAAACCTGGATTAAAAACTTGTATTCTGAGATGATTCCTCAGCAGAATCACAAAATATCCAAGTCAAAGGAAAATAAAATGGGACAGGAAACATGAGAACTGGATCTGTGGCTCAGTCCTTCCCTTGCTGGTGGATTGGTTTGGTGGTACAGATAACATGCCATGCCCCTTCACTGTAGGGCCACAAATGTCTCTGCTCCCCTTATTATGAATCTCACTGCCAGGTACTTTTGGTACTTTCACCATATATCTCTTTCTACAGCATGCTAAATGTAAGTGATGTCAGAAAAAATACTGTTCCAAAAGTTAAAGGGTCAGATCATCTGGACACATGTCCCCAAGTTTGTTTTTACAAAGGAAGGAAAACTTTAGCTCTGTGGCTGAATGACTGGACTAGCACCTGATTTTAGTATAAAGATTCAGCCCTGAAAATAATATTTTAAAAATCCAACATTGTAGAAGGAAGAGTCTGATCAACACAAACCTTGGGCTTCTATATTTCTGTATGATAGAAATTCACTAAAAGTAATTCAAGATCTGTTTTTTTATTACTATAAAGAAAAATAACACCATACAAAAGTCAAGGAAATGCTTAAAATATATATCATAAAAATGAGTTACATAAATCTGTACACAATAGGATTTCTTGACAGGCAATTTGCAACCTTATACATAAAAATCATATAATATATAAAGGATACATATATTGTAAAAGCATCAGGCTAAGATTAAAAGACTTCTAAGGTAATTAGTGTTTGTGTTGTGTTAAAGACTGCTAAACAATTATTTCTTCTAAAAAATATTACCGTGCTTTAAAAAAGTGTCATCACTGATCTGCGCAGTGACAGAAGTTTTCACATTTATTATAACTACATTTTCATCTAACATTAGAGTTTTTATTTGATATTTTGAGGTTAGAAAATTTCTTTGGAAAAGACTGATACTTCAGTGTAATCAGACATGAATCTCTTATGGGATAAACAGATCTATCATTAGTTCACTGTGATACACTCACCCTTAAAGCAAAATAACATACAGGAAGAAAAATAGGTAGAGAGCTATAGCATTAAGTTTCTGCTATAGCAGTCACATTCTTTATATTATTACTAAACATAGAAGAAGCATCAGATAAACCATATTAAGTTGATTGTCAGGATACATTGAACAGTTTATGATAACAGTAGAGCATGGCAAGATCTCAGAGACAAAATTTCTTGCCTGCATCAACTTTTCTCTCAGGTTTATAAAGATCCACAGATATTTGTGAGCTTTTCCAGATTCTTAATCTTACTGGGATACAGTCTGCTGTCAGACACAGGGTAGGTGGAAAAATAGTCTCTGCTGGAAATGGAATAATAGAGAATTCATATTGATTATGTCAGATTAGGTTTTAGGGCAGAAATTAACTGCAGTACATGACAGACAGTGGCCAATATCAGTCAGCATGACTATGGGAGATGCCAGTAGTCTCAAATTTTGCTTATACGGTCTGAGACAATTTACAGATGGAATAAAAATCCAGAAATGCACCTGTATGCAATTGCAATATTCCATCTCATTCATTCACCTTGAAGAGACAATAGGACTTCCTTGGGTCACAAGACACAGACAAGTGGCCAGGTATGAAAGCTAGAAGGTCACAACCACATGACAGAACCAAAGGGAGATGACTGTGAGGAGCAGAGAACAGAGGGGAGATGATGATGATGATGATGATGACCTTCTTCTGCCTCTGCCTTGAAGGATAAATGTAGCTCTGTGATAGAGAAGGGTGGTCAAGGCTCCTTCCTGCAGTGCAGGGTGTGGGACTGTCCTGCAGGGATCTTCTGCAGCAGCCTTATGTTGCAGATGAAAGGTAAGATACTCTTAATAAGCAGAGGGCTGTGTGCAGCATGGCATATAAGCTGGCTTTGAAATCACAGAATCATAGAAGAATTTGGGTTGGAAGAGACCTTAAAGATCATCTAGTCCAACCCCTCTGTCATGAGTGGGTTCATCTCCAATTAGATCAGCTTGCTCAGAGCCCTATACAGTCTCTGAGCAATGAAGAATGAAGGTTATGCTATATTTCCAGTAGTTTGTGTTTATAAAAACATGAATTGTCCACATATTTAAAACATACTTTCTAAACTTTGAATTAATATCTAATAAATGTGATAAATGCTTGTGGAGTTATTGCTGAAATGCCTTCAATTTAGGGAATAAAATGTTTTAGGTTATTAAATTGGACTGGAACAGTTTAATATATTCATGAAGGTTGTATTGATTGTGGGGTGTTTGTCTTAGAATCAAATGGCCATAGCTTCAAAATGCAAGATATTTTGAGTCTTTTTAATGTTTCATTAATCTTTACTCTGACTACTTTGGAAATTTGAGTTTATGGATTGTTCTTTTAAGTTAAAAATTGTTCAGAATTTAGCTTCTTGAACTAGGATTCTTTAAACAGTATTTGTATTTTTTTTCTCAAATGCAATATGCAAGACGCTGTGGAAAAGGAATTGATTTCATAATGGATAAGGCTTCTGAAAAGAACAAAATAATATACAATAAAGTGTACCCCAGTGACATGAGAGTAGGGCTTGGATTGTAGCACTTTTATACAAACTAATTAACATCTCATCGAACTCAGCTGCTCTGTCTACAGGATTAAGGTACTTCTAAGAGTCAGTAAAGTGAATCATAACAATAAAAGACAGCTAGATATGTCCTTACATGAGTTATCACCAAATAAATTTCAGAGTTTCTTAAAATTACTCACTGACATTTCCCAGATGCTGATCTTATGTCCTATATTTCTTCTTAAGCTGCTGTAAGATATATTGCAAGAGGCATGAGTTCTGTGCTATGGACTGTACAGAATGCTAATTAGTTGTCATTAATTGATTTTTACTTTTGCTTGGGCTGAAACTATTCCACTTAGGGTGAAAGTATGCAGTCTTACTACCGACATTAAATAAAGAAAGAAAGAAGAGGGCTGGTTTTAATGTGCCAACTTTAAAGAAAGAGTACTTTTATAGCAATTAGACTTCAATGATTATACAACTCCTCTCCTTTCCTGCCCTGCCCCTGGGAACTCTTAATGCCCTGTAGGAAGAGAATCTTGTCTGGCTTGTTACTCATTAAGGTAGTTTGACAGAGCTTTAAGGCTACATTTACAGCATCTTAGAGTCCCACAGTATTGTCAGATCAATGTGAAACAGGGCATTGGGAACTACAGTGCCAAAATTGTACTTCTTGTGGATAGTTTGTGGACCAGTGCCCCAGATTTCACAGGAGAACTGAGATGCAGAAAAGTGACTTCTTTGCTCTAGCTCAAGGCAGATGCTGAAGAAAATGTCAAATTGCTACAAAGGAGTCTAGGGTGGTGTTTTGTAAGTCATATTGTTTTTTCAGCAAAAGTCGAGCTCTCTCTGTTGAAGTGTAACCCATACCTAAGTCTAAGAACTTAAGGATGTTTCCCTGACAATATGGAGCTCTTGAGAAACCAAGCATCTTTCAAGAAAAAGAATTTTTTCGCTACTGTTCTACTAGTAGTTTTTATCATCTGGGGCATGTCTTTCTTTCAGTTTCCCCAAATACATATGTTCTGATTACATATGTTATTTTTGTAAATGCCTTGAAAGAAGGCATGCTGTATTCATTGGCAAAGCCCCAGGCACGGAAAAAACTGGAGCTGCCCATGTCTGACTGTAGAAAAGATAAATGCAATCACATCTAAGCCTTTTTCATAAACTGTTCTGAACAGGAGAAAAAGAACTCCTGGTCTCCGGATATATTCGTAAATACATAAACAGACATTCTTTATCTCAGAGAAAGAAACTATGAGTAAGGAGAAATCTCACTACAAATTCTTTGTTGTTTCGAACTGCTGCTGGAGTGAAGTCTTCCTTTCAGAAAAGCACATGAAAAATTATTTATCCCCATGGAAATCTTTATCTTGATTGACATCAGGAGCACTCACTGCTATATTTTAGAATAGGTTCTCAGCCAATTTGAACTGTCATAGCACCACTTAAGCCAATAGGTTTATGAAATTATATCTATACTGAGATTCTTTACACATCGGCAGGATCAAAAATTCAGTTTACTAATCACAATTTGAAAACACTCAAGATTATATTGCAGGAAGAATAGTTTGAAACACCTTGGCTCACTGGCAAGCAGAAGAAACTGATCATGCTGGAAGGTGTTTGCAGGTAATTTCACAATATTATAAGCCAGGAAAAAAGGCCAGAGCTATTCAGAGTTTCATGTTCAGAGGTGGCATGTTTCAGAGCAGTGTAGTTATATTTCTTCTTTCTATCACTGTAGCATAACCTCAGCCAGCACATTGTGTTCAGTCTGGAACACATAACTGCCAGATAGATCCTGATGAATTTGGGCTTGTTTTCAAAAGAAAACCAAAAATTATTAGAGAACTGAAGACATTTCTAACATGTTGTTTGCCAGATGTTTCATCTAGCAAGGGGGAAATTTTGCCAGGCTCAAGTTGGACAGTTGTAAGTCTGAAGGACTGAAGACAAATGGTGTTAAGAGGGAACTAAGATGAAGAGTAGATGGGCAGGTCAAGAGCAGAAAGAAAGCCTAATAAGACACATATACAGGACAAAGCACTGAAGTCGAATTCCATGCAATTATTCAGGCCTCCAAGTCTCACTGGATTTAGGTTGATACTTTTTATCTAAAGGCCTTCATGGTTTCTCAGCAAGAATTACCTAGTCAACCAACATCTGATGCATTTGTGTATCAGAGCTGTAGCATGGGTTAACCTGCTACAGCCTGCGAATGCCGACAGCACGCTGTCATGGATCATCCAGGAGCAGGTTGTGGCAGTGTAAAAGGTCAAAATCAACAGGGCAGGTGGTAGGATTAGTGATCAGCAGCTTGATTCTTGTCATTGGTGGCATTGCCTTTTTCTGCAAGGCGTTTTATTCCTAGTTGGGTATTATGAAATGCAGACTTTTTCTCAATTGTGAATTGAATGTCCCTCTGTGAATGACTCTGGATACAATGATCCTAAAAAGGATCTTGTGACAAAAATTAATTTCCAACTAAGTCCAGCACATGGACAGCCCTGGATCTGAGACTGTCAAGAAGAATTGCACATATGTTCAGATGGGGCTCAGTGTTGAAGACTCAGTAGAAAGTAGTTAATTTAATGTCTACACTTAGTTTGATCAAGGTTTCCTGAAAAGAAGACAGTGTTGAATTTTGCATTTGAGCAACATATTCAGAATGTGATTTTCTCTTTTAGAGCCATAGAATCCCTGAATGGTAGGATATACTGAGTTGGAGTGGTCACACAAGGATCATTGAGTCCAGCTCCTGACTTTTCCCAGGACCACTCCAAAAATCAGACCTATGCCTGAGTGCATTGTCCAAATGCTCTTTGAACTCTGTCAGGCTTAGTGCTGTGACCATTTCCCTGGGGACCCTGTTCCAGTGCCCAAGCATCCTCTGGGTGAAGAACCTTTTTCTAAGGTTCTCCCTTGACACAACCTCAAGCAGTGTCTGTCCCTCTTCTCCTCACAAGGAAGCTGTAGTCTGTAGTCTTCTCTTTCGCTGGATAAACAAAGTCAAGTGAGCTTAGCTTCTTCTTTTATGGCTTCCCCTGTAGACCCTTCACCATCTTTGTGACTCTCCTTTGAATGCCCTCTAATAGCTTTATATCTTTCTTATACTGTGCACCCAACACTGCACACTGGACTCAAGGTGAGGCTGCCCCAGTGCAGAGCAGAGCAGAGCAGGACAGCCACGTCACTTTGACTGGCCAGCTGCTCCTCACAATGCTGTTACCTTGTGGAACACTGACACATCACAGATGTAAAATTTCTGTTGGCAGTGGAAGATCACTAAGCAGAATGATTTGTGACACTAATTTAGTTGTCTGACAATATTACTTAGAGCAGTTCTCAGCTTCCCTGGCTGTTAAAGGGATATATGTTAGTAAGGAAAAAGCCAAACTTGGATACTGACCCAGGTTGCAAGCATCTACTAAGAGGATAAGACATGATATTCGATTTGCAAAAAAAAAAAAGATAAGCAGTTCTATCTAGGTTCTGATTTCTTCATCTTATTTACTTGAAATGTATTTATAGTCTGATTACAGCCAGGCAGGGAACATTCTGCTTTCCAACAGAAGCTCTGAAGAATTTAAGTGACAATGGGATGACACTAAGTTACCAACTCCTCATTTCCAAGTTGGCTTGCTTACTAGTTGTCTTATGGCTGGTGTTGACAAAAAATTCCTTCTCTTTAGCAAACTTTTTAGACGTACACCATCAAATTATTTCTCTCAAATTTCACCTCAGGTTTTGATCCTACTTACTACATCACTGTTAAATGTTCTGTTTCTTTGCTGCCAGGTAAGAGGTTGTAGGATTGACACACAAGGACAATATAGTGCCTTTATCTGAG
>VWYI01000285.1:0-12724 GCA_013399455.1 Anthoscopus minutus | reverse complement strand
TTCATTCAACCTTTTTTTTCCTGCCTTATACTGCATTGACTCTTCCATGTAGGCTTCCTGTGCTAAATCCTACTTCAGAAAAAATTACAAAAACAGTAAGAAGAATAATCAAGGAGTTTAACTTGCAGATATGGTACAAACTCTTGGCGGGAAGAGAGAGACTGATTAAATCCATATACTGATAAAATAGAACTTCATTAATTGTTCCGACAGTGGGCTTTTGAATTAGAAGAGAAATTATATCTCAATATATTTCACTAATTAAGGTACAGTAAAAAAACACAGTTCATACCACTAGACATCCAGTTGATGATTTGTTGCATGTTACTTTTGATGACTTTAAGGAGTTCTTCTGGATGGAAATCTTTTATATAGACTATGTAAAAAATTCTCCATCAATAAACCCAACTCGTCTGCTTACAATCCCTCTAACTTCTGCATGAGGACAGAGTACTTTGCTGTGAGTACTCTTGCAGAGAATTGTAATAACATATCTCCCCAACTTGGATCAATACCATGAACTTTGGTTTGAATTTCCAGTGGGAACACACCTACATCTATGGATAGGTAGTGAATGAAATGCTCCATGAAATAAAGTCCAAGTCATAGCCAAATATCAACGGAAGTCAAACAAATTTAGCAGTGTCTTGTTCACTAGATTCTATTAAAACAACCCAAATCAAGGCAGTTATGATAAGCAGAACAGCATTATTTTGTTATTTTAGTACTTTGAAAATGTAAATAGAATGATAGGAGTTAAACACAACCTCTGCTTTCATCTTGTTCTTCAAAATCCACTTATTAAAGAACAAATTTTCACATAGCAAAATCCATCAAATAGTGTATCGATTACACTATTTGTTATTACAGATTGTGTAAGTCAACAATTCATTAACTCCTATATCCTGCTTTTGTATGCATTTTACATTCATCCTCTGCTGACCACTCAACAGACATAATATACATGATAACATGATAAAGCACATATAGAGTAAAGGGGAAGAACTCAAATATTTTACTGTTTGGTAAAAGAAATTTGGTGAAATCTGCAAGGAATGGTATATGGAAACAACTGAACTGTCATGATCATGACCATATGTTAAAAATGTACAACACATGGAGAGATGAAAAGAAAAAGTAAAAACAAATGCTAAACTTATCTCTCCTGATTCTGAGGAGTGACATGTTATCACTAGCAAAGTAGTCAAATTTACAACAAAGGCAAACAAAATATCCCCTCTGATATCAAAAAGAAAATAATAGATCAAAGACAAACAAATTATTATTCCTGTTTTTATACAGCTTGACTATTCCTTTTTTAATATCACCTAATGACTTTCTGATTTCTAGGACATGGCATTCTGCATTTTGCAGTGAATGCCTAAATTTAGGCAAACATGTTATGCATAAAATATTCTAAGACAACTATAGAAACACATTTGTGTTGCCTTTAACTTCTCTTGGAAATCAAAGCTCTCTGCAGAGTTCTCTGCTAGAGAAACTCCAATGGAAAAGTTTCAGAAAACCTTAAGGAATGCCCATTCTTAAACACATTTTCAAAGACCCCAAATGATGGTTGTGGGACCTTTCTTGGCAATGGGTCTAATTATGGAGAGCTTATTACCAGGAAAAACAGATACAGAAATGATGGCTAATAGTGATTTCTTTAACATGAAAGCTCTCATCATCTTACACTAACAGACAGCAACTACTACACCAAAATAAAGGCAAGAATCTAACTCTTACAAACAGAAGAATTCCTGTGCATATCATAAAGTTTGAGACATGTGAAGTGATTAAAAAAAAATTGCTATGTGGCAGAGGTGCCTGTGTCACAGGAGCACTGGTTCAAGTATGCAGAAGAAGGAACACTAGCACTGGAAAGGGAGAGAACATGATGCCAAGAGTACAAATGCTATTTTTGCAGTGTGTTTTCACTCAACCAGTCTTTAGTCAACCTGTGAAGCAGACAGAGTCTCCAGATGGATCATGCAGCTGTGCATATCTGGCTCAAAGGTGTGTCAGCTCCTATTTGTTCACTAGTCAGCCAGCAGGCTCTTGTCACAGAAGCACGGGGAAGGAGCAATACAGATGGATGCAAAAAAGAGCAAGTCAATCTGGGTGAGCCATGATTCCCATGCAAAGCCCTTTCTGACTACGGGAGTTATGGTCTGGGCACCAGCCCTTTCTTACCTAGGGTACTGGAAAGGCAGAAATAACCAAAAAAGAATAAACAAGAATAACCCAAATGGAGACTTTACTGTTTCAGGATGTGGAAAATGGCATTTCATAATTTCTTTAGCACCAAATACTAGTAAATGAATATATTGCATTGTAATATATTTAACGCAAATGTATATTTTCATTTTTCTAGATATTTTAGTTTCATATTTCCACTCCAAATACTTTAAAATTGTGCTGATTTTACTTTATTAATTCTTTCCTTCTCGGAAATTTTAAAATTGCATCAGATTCAATGTAAATTATTTTGGTATAATTAAGCACTTTACTTCTTTCAGTACTTACCATAATCCATATAATTATTTTGTGTGACCTTGCAGAGGCAGGAGGCAGCAATTCTCAGTCCCCTCAGACCATTCCAGTAGCTCACTCATATTGCAGTGCTCCAAACTGAAATTTAAGACAGTCTCAGGGTTGCCCTTCAGTACCTATGGTAGCTACTAATGTTCTTTTGAAATTGTACTGCTTCACAGAGTTTCTGATCCTCATATACACAAAGATGACAGCTCTCATCATCTCTTGAAATTCTCATTTATTGTAAATCTCATTCCTGTAGTGACCAACTTAAAATATCACATTTGGTGGTGACTTCATGACTGCAAGATTTTGGGGAAAATTTAAAAATGGAAATCTGCATTTATCCAACACATCAATGGCTATTCAAGTATTCAGAATATTTTTTAATAATATCTCTGATTCAAAGGTCATTTCATAGCTTTTAGGACTAAATTCACTATTTTTGAATTCTCACTGCACAAATATTTTTATCTACTTTTAAATAAGTATAAACCCCCTCTCAGAAAAATATGGACTGAATGTAGCAGTTCGGCCTAGGACTACTTTTGTAGCTAAAATTATAAAGAAATATTTATTTTACAAAATGGATGTATAGATATGCGTGCCCATACTTTACTAGACGTACATATGACAACACGATAGATTATTACTGGTGTGCCAAATCCCCCACAACCCATTTGCTTCTTAACTACCCTTTCTCAGTATATTTGTTGATACACATGTTGCATCTAGACTTCTCATTTGTTCTTCAAAACATAATTTCAAAGCTGAGGAAAAGAAATAAAAAATAATAGCAAAGCTCCAAACGCAGCAATTCAATGCCTAGCAACCTGTGAGAGACTGAAGGAAAATATCACAAATTATCTGCAAGAGGCAGTTGGAACAAGGGCTCGGGGTAAACAGACACACAAACATGTCAGCCATGATGAAGAGTGTAAATTTGAACAGATGTCACTTCCAAAGCAGCAGCATGCAGATTGAACTGAATTGGCTTTGGATGAATTCCAAGGAAGAGTGAGAAAATTTGATGCTTTCGCCCTGAGCACTTACAGAAATACAGTCTCCAGAACCTCTTTTCTTTAGTAATTATAATTGAACAGGGCTAAAAATAGGAAGAGTCTTCAAGAAAGGCAGTTTAAAATAAACTCATTCATTACACATGCATATTGTTCTGTAAATGTTTAATTCTCAGGTAAAAAGAACAAAAATCCCTGTCTGCTATGAAAAAAAGTGCTAAATGAGGAGTCTTCAAGTTATGATAGTTTACAGTAGCAGAAATGTCACCAACATGCTACTTATGCTTAATGAATCTAGGCTAATACTCTGAAACAAAACATAACATGATCTTCAGGTTAAATCACACTAAATTTTTCCTGTGTTCATTGTTTCTTGAATAGTTCTGGTTGCCCGTGCTTTGTACATCTATGTTTTAAATCACTGCTCATTCGTACTTGCATATTTCAGTTTATCATATATGACGTATGCCAGCAGGAACGGTGAGGATACAGAGCTCTGAACACCTGAGACAAGGAACAACAGAAATATCTATTTGGATTTCCCCTAAAAACATTTTAAACAAACTTTATCCTGTAATTCTGGTCATTTACATAATTGTTACACTTTCCAAAGCCTAAGGATGAACCAATTACAACCCTGTCTGTGGCACATAATATTACCTGTTGGGTTTTGGTTTTGCTTTTATTCCCCCGGGACTACAATGGCTTGGCTTTGGATGCCAAACAATGAAACAAAACTTTATTCCAGTGGCCACAATATTAATAAGGACATCCCCAGAAGAGTTCTCACTTATTCCACTTAGAGGTGTACAATTCTATGAATTTCAAATCATAACACTAGTAGAAATAAATTTCAATAAATGTCACCTCTCCGTTTCCACACTCTAGAATTGCAAAAATTATATCTAATCCCCATAAATAATAAATGCATCATAATCAGCAGCATTATTATCTTTCACTCTTAGAAACAAAAAAGAAAAACAACATTTTGAGAAGTGGCAAAATAAAGAAATACATTGCAGAGACAGATTATCAAACCACCTGAATTTTCAATTATTATCATTGAAATGGACTCCTTGTGACCTTTAGATCCTTGAAAAGACTTGCTTTCAGTGTGGCTCACAGAGCAGCACAATTATTTTCATAAAAGCAAAATGAATGACAAGTCATTACTTCTCAAATTAATATCAGCTTTCCTAGTTGCTCTAAACTCCATGTGGGAGAGATGAAAACCACACACTTTGTTTAATATTCTCAACAGATGCCATCTCCTCACATTTGAATAGAGTTTTCATATTTGTAAGTCAGTATTTCAAGCCGAGACATTGCTGGTTTTTAAGTCAATAATATAAGTCTATGAAATTAAAATGCACTACTTGAAGCACAACAAAATCATTGTTTGTTTATCTTTAAGGTGATAATAAAAAAGATTAATGATACTGCTGTATAATGAAACAATCTGACACAAAGCAAGTTGCAGAATATAGAGTGAAGCTCTAGCAAAAATACTAAGGAAAGCTTTGGTTTTCTCACAAATATATTAAGAAGTTCCTTTTATTACCAGGTGACATTTTTACATTTAAATGAGAGTTGATTTTCATCTGGTTCTTGAAGGTCAAACAGTTAATCTACTTCTGTAAGGAGAGTATATTCCTCTGAAGAGATTTCTAGGGGACATCAAATCAATGAGTCAGACTCAAAAAAAAGAAAATCTTTCCCTGTTCTCAAGGCAAAAGCTTATACCAATCCTAAAGAAATTGGATCTAGCTCATGAAAAAATCAGTCATCATGCTGCAATAAAAAGTAGCAAACTTTTTAGTAGAAAAAAGATGTAAAAAATTTTTACATCAATAATTATAAAGAAAAAAGCCCTATTCAGAATAGAATCTGGAAAAGTATTTGTTTCATCATATGTGTTCCCTTTGCTTTTGTATTTCTAAGTGGTAAAAACAATAAGAGTGAAAAGTTGAACCTACCAGGTCTTATACAGTGGGATGATCAACAGTGTGTTCTTCAGCTCTCTGATGTGACACAAACACACTGCTTCTGCTGGAGGCGAGAGACAAAAAGGGAACCCCAACGAGGAAAGGGCAGATCAAGCTGTACACTCTAGCTTTGCTCAGTTTACTTAGCAAAAGAAGCCTATTTTTTATCTTTCTGAGGAAACTGCAATTTGCCTGCATAATGAGAAGTTCATTGGAGGTGCCTCAAATGAGAGTAAAATACTGAATTCTGGAAAATGGTCATTGGGAAAGTCCGAAAGGCTACTTTTGAACGAGCTGGTTTAGAATGGGATTCAAAAGAGGAAACTGCAATTTGCCTGCATAATGAGAAGTTCATTGGAGGTGCCTCAAATGAGAGTAAAATACTGAATTCTGGAAAATGGTCATTGGGAAAGTCCGAAAGGCTACTTTTGAACGAGCTGGTTTAGAATGGGATTCAAAAGAACTGGTGTTCTGTTCCTGGCTCTGTAAAACTTTGTACAAGTATTTATGGTGTTGGCTTCCCATTTAGAACATGATAAGAACAGTAATACCCTTTTTAGTCTTTTCCACAGATCAGGAACTCTTCAAGACAGTGACTGTGCCAAGATAGGAATTGCATATATAAATACATAGACACAAGTAGAAAAGAAAACTCATCTTAATATCCTAATCTCACTTAAAGCTACCAGGCAACTATACAGCACAAATGGAAAACTGCAAAAAACAAACCCAGGCTTTAACCTTCATTATATGTGCAAAACACATCTGTGCTTGAAAAGAAAGGATGGTTGAGAATTACATAGGAATATTGAACTTTCCAAGAGGACTGCTCTTTAATGTCTTTTTCCAGGTATTAAAACAACACTGGTTATGATGGCTTTGCTTCTGAAGGCAATTTTTAAAAAGTACAGGGAAACACTGAAAAATATTTCAAAAGTTAGGGAATGGTAACAGAGGAAGTGAGAATAAAAATTCAGTGAAATCTTGTGAAATATAAGATTACACTATACAGGCATCACTACAGTATAATTATTTAATTTGTTGGAAAGTACTTGTCCTAGTGATTGGAAAGCAATACAGCTGCTTGTTCAGTATTATGTCTTGAGGAATTCACCTTCATACTGACATTGTAACTTCTGAGTTTTTTATTGAAGCTATGGTACATACATTTTTAATTTTCATTCCAACTTCAGCTAATCTAGGATAAATCTCAATCATTATTTTGCCTAGCTTGCTTTCAAATCCAGGAATAAAAAAATCCATAGCCTATAGGTTTGATGCTTTTTGTTTATATGATAACTAGTCATTTAATTACCATTTTGTTTGCCAAGTCTCTTCAATGAAATTTAAAATGCAATTATTTGCCACTCAAACACACAGTAATTTGAATGAATTATATTTTGATGTAATTAAGGTAAAACTAATTACTATATATAAAACATTTTATAGCATTTTCTGACAATACATTATTATTTTTATTTATCTTTGACAGCTCATTTAATTCATCATTCATTTTGAAATTGTTTACAAGGTGAACACAGATTGGAAGAAAATTGTGTTTTCCTCTTATGTCCTCCCCATGCATACCATTCCATTAAGTAACTACACTACACTTCAATCCTGCTGCACTCAGCCCCAAAGCAGTTACCAGATTTATAGATGTCTGAAACCTGAGCTAAGGACTGTGAAAAAGGTGTGGGAGAAAGATACCCCAGATTCCAGGGATTTGGAAATGGAAGTTTTGGGTATGATTTTGTTCACAATGGATAAGTGAACACATGGTTTCTAAAAGAAATCAGCACTGTAAAATAATTCCATCATGTAAACAATACATAGTTTAGTTTTAAAATCTTCCAGGGAATTATTTTTCTCTGTTATCAACTTAGTTGCATTATAACATGGCTTCCTGAAAACTGCATTCTGCACTGCAAGGACTAAAAGTTCATACCACACAACAGGTTCTCTTCTCCTATGCTTAAGTCAAGAGAGGTATTTCAACCCTATCCTTTGATAATTTTAAGACTTGCCCTTTACAAAACTTACGGAGCTAAAAAAAGTGACTGAAAGTACTCAAGTACATAGAATAAATCAAGCCTGACACGACCTTTCCCCTTTTTTTATCTTTTAAGCAGTCCAGCCCCAGGGTGAGGGTAAGGGTGCAGTTCCACAAGGATGTGAATAAATCTAAATTTTGGGTTCTCTCAGTCCTCCTGTCCTCTCAATTCCTCAGCCTCTCTCAGTTATGTGTTTCTTGCTTAGTAAACTTCCTAAACTGGTTCACCACTGTATTGCTAAGATAAGATGAAGCTGATTTTCTCTTCTGCCTACCTACAGTGCAGGTCCTTCTCCCTCCCATCACTGACAATCATGAGACCAGCAGATGAGACAGCCAGAGAAATATATTCAGCTGAAATTGCTGTTAAAAACATCCCAGCTTCCAGATCTGTTTTTAGGCTGTCAATCTTGCACAGAATTGGGTGTGGAAAATGAAACAAGATCATCAAAAGCATAACACTTATATACAAAAATTCCATCCCTTTTAAACATTAAAAATGACAAAATAATTAATTGTAACAGCATCCTCATTATATGAATGTATCTCTTTGCAGGCTCACAAAGAATGCCAAAACAAATTTCTTTGTTAATGGACTCTTCAGTGAATATTCAGACTTAACTATTATGCCTTGTGAGCAATGCAATATAGCCAATATCAAGTCATTGTTTCTTATCAGGAAGTTAATAGGTAGAAATAATCCACTGTTCAGTGAAATTTTAGTGATGGAAAATAGACGGCACAAGGACCAATATGACTGATTACACTCTTTTTCCTGATGAAAGCAAGAGATGAACTCAACGACATAGAAGAATATATCCCTTGTAAGAGAAACCTGGGGTAGAATAATACAGGGATAATGATGACATTTCCTTTTGAATGTACAATGAACAGGGACGGAGATTATTGGAAGGCAGGACACAGAAACAGAATGAGTTATACCATAGCTTCTGTGGTGGATGAAAAAATGGTAAATTAGCTACACAAGCTGATATGGAAACTGTTGAAAAAAATCACAGAACAGTAGAGTTGGAAGGGATATCTGGAGACCACCCAGTCCAACTCCCATGCCAAGGCAGGGTCACCTGGGGCAGGTGACACAGGAACACATTCAGGTGGGTTTGGAATGCCTCTGGAGAGAAACCACAACCTCTCTGGGCAGCTGTTGCAGTGCACTGCCACACTCAACATAAAGAATTTCCTCATGTTGAGGTGAAGCTTCTTGTGGTTTAGGCAGATGCATGCAGGCCATAAAGCAGAGGCACACTGGTAGTGCCTTCCTGGTGACACCAGCTGGCAGAGAACACATGTAATGGCAAGAACAATCCCTGAAAGAGCCACCTCCTTCCTGACTGGCCCGAAGCCATAACAACAGCTGTAAGGCTTGCAGGGTAACTCTCCTAAGGGCTGTCTGGCTGCTGTGGGTACATCAGAGCATGTCCTGCCTTACACCCCTCTGTATCCAGTTTCTCCGGGTCATGAAGAGTGTCGGACCATTTGGAGTGTAACAAAGTAGAGAACAAGCAGGATAATCAGTCTGGAACGAGGGACTCTCCATTCTTCTTTGGATGTGATATTTGGGGCTCAAATACTGTCTCTCATTTTATATTTATAAAGGCCTTACACCATAAAAGGAAAGAAGTAACAACAGATACTTGAGAATTTGAATACTAGCAATAATTTACAAAATTATTACAGATGAGACATGACATGAGTTGTGCACCACAAAGAAAAGATCTCAGCTTACAAAGCCTGAAAGTCAGAAGTAAGTTTAAGGTATGCCTATTTCAGAAGAGAGAGGACCAACTCGTTAGTGGAATTCCATATACACCTTTGGATTAAAAAGTCTGTACTAATCAGTGCAGAGTATAGATCTTTTCATAATTCCTAAGAAAGGTAAATATGCCTTGGTAAGACAAAAAGGGAAGTAAATCAATCATATGCAGATGTTTATGGTGCAAATTTAACAATTACTTGAAGCTACTGGCTGAGTAAACACTGAACTGGGTATAGCCAATGTATACTGAGACTTCCGACTTGTCAGCCAGTGGACAAACAAGTTTTAAAAGATCATACTCTCAGAGATAATCTAGCAGAGAACAAAGTTTCCCAGACCCAAAAAGAAACGAGTATGACACACTCACACATGCTGCCTAAATCTGTTCAAGGTTTTTTCATAGAAATTGGTGCAGAAAAATCATACAAGAGTTTACAATGGATGTAAAAGAGCCAATAAAGATAAACAATCATTTGGAGCAGTAAATTTTAACAGGAAAATAAAGCTTTGGAAATTAAGATACCTACATGGCATCAGTGGAACTGCCCAAAAGACTCCAATCTGAATGTTTGCCATTTTCACAGTTTAAAATAACTTTGTGCCATGCCTTGCATTCAGCCTTGAAGACAACTTTACCAAGTAGACAGGAAGCTGCCTTTTTATCGAAAGAGATAAGGGACATCTAAAACAACAAATCTCACTCTGACACCCCAAAAGTCTCTTCTGTTTGTTGTACAGAGCCATAATTGTTGTCTTTTTCATACAAGAAGTGGGGTATAATTAAAAGTAGGTATTTGCAACACAGAGGACAAAGAATGAAAATTCTGTTCCTATGCCCCAAAAGAAGTTCTGCAACAGATGAGATTCAATTATTTACTGAGTAATCCATTATACTTAAAAACACAGAGAAATCTTAAAGGTTCCACGCATGGAACTTTAAAAATATTTTGACAATGTTACTTTTTTTCCCAAATGTACATGTGCATTAAATACATTCCAGCTTTCACTTCTTCCAACACTTCACAGCAGTATTTTTAGTGTGCTCACTAAAGATAAAGATTCTTCAAGTTTTAAAGGTTATCAGAGTTCAAGAAGTATATTCTATACTTGAAATGTTCACCAGAATTTTAGAGTTATTAATAGATCTCATTATAATTTTCATATATGAGTATACCTCTCAAAGTTTGTGTTCAATTTAAAATAACTAGAATTTTGAAAGGTCAAATAAATAATGAGGTGTCTCATTGCAACAGGAAATATATTCACTATTTTGCCACAAGGTTTTTCTATTTAGTTACTTCTGGAAAAAAATACTTTGCTCTATTGCCTTGTTGCATTAAATTCTCATCATCCTTATCATTACAGAATATAAAGTATAAACCCGTGTTAGACAGAAGCATAATAAAATCTGTAGTGGTATTTATTCATGATAACCTCTCAGAAATTAAAATTTATTTCAATATTTAAGATTAGTACTTCACCACCATTTACAGCATCATATAGTTTCTTTATTGTTGTTTATTGGTGACAACAGTAAAGGCTGCAGTCTAAGTTCCCTGCATAAGATTCTAGAGGACAATGAACCTTTCTGTTCGTGGCTACTTTGCTCAGAAATTGATACTCTCCTCATTTAAAAGGCACTGGTCTCATTTCCCAGCATCCTCTTCCCAGGAGAAGGACACACACCAGACACGCCTGGTGCTCCAGTGGTGACAGGGAGAAAACCAGCTGAATTAAACAAATCACTTACATTTCTGATCCAGATAAGTAGCACAGCATTGTGGTGTCCAATATTCATTGATTCTTCACTATATTATATATTCTTCTGTCAGCTAACAACTTTCTTATATTCACTATACACTTCATAATTGGCTAGTAACTTCACTAACTGGGGGAAAAAAAACCTGTGAAGAATTTATTATCAGTATCATCTGTTTAGTTTTTCACATTAAGTCACACAACCTAGAAGCTACCTGAACTACTTCTAGGAGCAGAATGTCATCATTGTATAAAGCCTTTTTGTACCAGCTACCTGTCAAGCACAAAAACATTGTGAGGTCTAGACATTTGTCAGTCTTTTGTTTGTTTACCTCCCTTGAAGAAATCATCCTTTCACAACTATAGCTGCACTTCTCTTGTACAATGAGAGAGTTGAGTCTCCCCTTTCACATGCTTGTGTAGTGTACTCTAAAGCCTTACCCGAAGATGAATCCCTAAGTACCCCAAAATTAGGATTTTGGAAGTAGGTGAAGGAATCCTTTGAAACTAATGTCTAATAATTTAAATCAAGCTCAGAGAAGCCAAGGTCAAAAAGGATTTATGTAAATAAGGATTTATGTAAATATAAATGCTCTTTCTCCCCAGGATTAGAATCAGCAGGTTGGGTATTCTGTGGACATGATTTTCTGAACCTGAGCGAGTTTTCAGCCTTTTCCTAAGGGAAAGTCCTTTGGGAAACTTATCTTTCAAGGACTGTTTCTTGTAAGGAGGTTTTGGCTCTCAAAACAATGTCACACAACTGTTCTGAATGTGTTTTTCTCTTGTTCCACCAATGGGACCAGAGAGGTAGTTCCTTTGGCCAATCATGTTAACATTTATCAGAACACCTTATCAAAAGGGTTGCAAACCCTGAAATAGAGGCTTCCTGCCTCATTGGGGTCAAACCTCACTGTTGTGATTTCAGGCCACTCTTCTATTTCATGCCCACTAGCAACTAGTGTTCTGGGGAAATATTCTGTGGAGTGCCTCATGAGCTGCTCTATTATATTGGAGGACTAATCTAAACTCAATTTTTAGTGATTTTATATTACAGACTTGATTTTTTGTGTTCACTGGAAGTTTCAGTTGAAAAAAGAATTCTCACCAGTCCCATCTAAATACTCTTATCACTGAGCTAATTAAATATTCTGAGGACATGTCTATTTTTCTGACAGGAAATCCAGACAGGAAAGTACATAGATTCTTAGGTTAGTTGAATGTTCAACAAATGGTTTCACAACACAGGGAGCTCAAAACACATTTAATCACATTTGGTGCAACTTATCCTTTCTCTTTCCTTTTTTTTCTTCAGGAGCAACTCCCTGCAAAAACTCCCTACATCTGCAGGTCTTAGGAAATGATCAGTAAGAGACTGAGGATTGCATTTGACTGCAGGATATAACTCAGTTATTCAATACTTATTTCAGAAAGTACTGCTCTGAATATTTTTATAGGTATATTCATATACATACATATACACACATATATCTATAGATCTCTTTCCAGGAAAAAAAATACCTTGTAATTCTGTGAAAGTGCCCATTAGATAACTACTTTCATTTATATAGCACCATGTTGGGGGTTACATGTTTTTTTT
>VWYI01000281.1:0-60024 GCA_013399455.1 Anthoscopus minutus | reverse complement strand
TTTACTTTTCCTGAAGATACATGTCAGAGCATGGTATAATAGCTTTCGCTGTGGAAAGTTCACTAACGCTTCACAACATGTGTATGCAAAAATAATTCAGAAAGGCTTTTATCTCTTCTGTGGACCTCAGTTAAATGATGAACAGTGTTAGTTTCAGAAGAGGAAATTTATAGGTAAGTCTTCATGTCCTTGTGTTAGGCCATATGGTGAAGTTTTCTGGTGGTATTTATCTGATTTTATTTCTTCCATTTATTTGATTTATCTCTTTCTGAAATTTATTTGATTTATCTCTTCCGGAAAATTCAGGTCTACTTCCTTTACGAGGAGTTGGAGCGAACATGATTCTTCTCTGTTTGAAACTATCAAGATTTAGAGCTGTGCTGCCTTTGTCTAGGTTTATGTTAAGGCATTTGTGCCCTTAATGATGTGCAAAACTAATAGATTTGGATTTCACATCCAGCTCTAGATGGACAGATGTTAATTAAACATTAAAAGATGTTGAATTTATTCAGCATGATGCCTCTAAAAAACTGTGATCCTAGTTGTACTACAAGTCTGCATATTTTCAGAGTTTTATTACAAATCTGGAGTCTGGGATCCTGGATGGTTTTGCTTTCTTGTTCATTATAGCAGCAGCTGTAGAAATGAATATCCACACTACAGGAAGGTCAGGCAGTTCTGCCTTTTAGTGTATTAAACAAAATCCATTTACAGTCAAAATGCAGCATAATATTTGAAAGATCTAAAATCAGAATAGAATATCTTGATAATGTCTTAAAAAGCTATGACTGAATCAGTCTTCTCTTGTGTTATGTTTAGTGATATCAAGGTTTCCTAAGTGAAAATTTATTTCAATGTCTTTTCAACCACCTTCACTTTTGGCTGTTGCTCTGATTCTCCTGCTCAGCTTTGACTAGCCTTAGTTCTGGATCTCTTGACAGAGATCTGAGTTCCTAAAATGGAATTGTGCTTTTGTGGTAATATTTCATATTAAATATCCTGATTGTTGTAAAAAATACATATGAGTTTTAAGGTAAAAAGATGCAATGGACTTGGAAGTAAGTGAACAGAAAGCTTGTTTGTACAATGGCACAATGACCTAGGAGCTAACCCTGCAGCTCTGCTGCCTGCTATAATGCAAGTCACCGTACAGGCTTGTAATGGCAAAAATGGTCATTTATTTTTGAAGGAAATATGTTTTTCCTCTATAGGAAACCATGAGAGTAGCACCCTAGATTTTAGAGGCACATTCTAATTGAGAGCCACAGATGGCTTTATTTCTGTGTGTCTGAGGATTTGACCTTCAACTTTGGGATTTTCCCCAATACTTTCCCCACTCTGAAAAATGCAATCATCTTGTTAAGTTTCTTCAGACAAGTTGAAAAGTTTCAGGAGGACAGTTTAATACTAAACCTTATTTATAAATCAGAATTGTCTTTAACTGCTGCTTTTCATCACACATACATACGCACCAACTCTTTTCCAGATCAGACAGCATTTTTCAGACAAGAAGCAGGCAATGCTAATGCAACTTCTTACTATTCAAAAGTATCATTTAAATTTCTAGTTAGAATTTTAGAATTGCAGCCAAGATAATAGAATAGCTACAACTTCGCTTTGGAGCCTTCAAAAATGAGTAAAGTTACAAACAAGCAAATCATATTGTAAATGTAGAGGGTTTGAAATACTGCCTTACCATTTACTTCAGATATTTTTACATGGCTGTTGTCTAGTTATGTCCTTCCTCCCTGCCTTCCTACCTTTTGTTTTCAGGCTGTTTGCCATCTGTAATGGAACCTCTTGCACTTTTCTCAACAGTAGCACTTACTTCCTCCTATAGCTCCAGCTGCTGGAAGTAGATGTGGGGAGCTGTAGGGCTCTCCTGCTTGTGAACTTCGACAATAAATTGCCAGTGACTAACGCAGATGTTTGGTTTGCACACTGAAGGCAGCATTACATACAATTTCTTCTCTTTATTGTACAGATATCTGCATATTTGAATTGTAGAAATGGGCTTCTTGACACTCAGAACAAAATGTTTTCCTTAAGGAGCAGGAGGAAGGTATTAGTATGCAGACTCACAGAAGAGTTTTTAAACAAGATGTTTCAAAAGTACTACTAGTATGCTGGTAAACATTTCTCCTCTCTTATCTCTAATCAACTGTTCACTCCTCCTGTATTTCTTTTGCCATCAGAGCCAGGCATTGTGTCTGTCAGCATGCTATGGGGTCAAGCCTATAGCTCACAGGAGGAGCTGGTCTGGGTGTCAGAACTGCTCTCACAGCTTGTTTTGTTGCTGCTCAGTTGTTTCTGAACTGCTGTGCCCTTGATTCCTCTGCTGGAACCTCAGACAAGTCCTCCCCTGGCTTCCTCAGTTCCCTAGGTGCTGCACGTGCATACAGGTAGCTGCCTCACTTCATACAGTACTTTCTTAAAGAAAGTATAGAATTTCACTATGGTATTAATTGTATGTTGTTTTAATAAGAGCAGCCTCTGTTGGTCACAGCAGGTGAACACCTGTAGCTTGGAGGCTCTTGTTAACCATGGGAGGCTAGAATAGGGTCCTGATGGTGAGGAAGAGCATCAAGAAGGGGGATTGATTGTGAACTCTGACAGTGAGATGTACCATAATCTCTGTAGACTTTAGGTCCCTTATGCCTGACTTTCTCAAGGTCAGCTGAAGAAAAGAAGATACTCTGATCATCTCAACACCTTTTCTCCCTGCTGCAGAGTGTATGGAATGACAAAACTAAATTTTCTTCCATAGTATATGATGGCAGCAAGAGGAGAGAGATCCTGCCCTCTTTTTCACTCCCTGGTAGCACACAGGCAGGATGAGATGAGATACATCTAATCCTTCTTCCCAGCTCTCCAGCTCCCACCATGCCCAGTAGCCTGAAAAAAGCCAAGGAAAAAAAATGAGAGGGAGGATAGGGGATTGAGAAGTGAGCTTCCAACATAGACAATCATGTCTTTGTAGCACAAAAAAGAGAGGACATAAGGGATAGAAAGAATAACACCGAGATAGGATTGGCAGTGTAACACCGCCTGGCACCTGGTGTTTGGAATATGGTAGATCAGAGCTGGGGGTCCATCACATGCTCTGCTTTTATGATCAGCAGCCAGGGTGAGGTTATGACAGTCACCTGGAAACAACAGCAGTCAATCCATGAAGAAAACACTTAGCTCAAAAGATCAGAAGGCTTTTCAGTCTCTTGGCTTTTGATCCCTGTGCATTTCACTCCTAGTTAGTTTTCTGTTTTCCTTTACAGCATTGATTCCCCTGGAGTTTTTCATCTTTTGTTGGGGAGTATATTTCTAACATGTCAATTAAGCCCTCCAAAACCCATAAAATTCAAGTCACAGGGTGACTCCCTCTGATGGCTTGGAGATTGACTGAGTTGAAGTTGGTGGTGTTTCTTTAAGATTGAAAATGATAGAGGAAATCAAGCCAGCCAGCTGAGCTCTGCAGATAGGCAATTCTGGGAAGAATCTCACCCCATTAGAGTTTCTCATTCTGCCATAGTTATGGTCTTGTCATTACTGTGATTTTCTAGCTATCATCTTACACCTGGAAAGCATTAACACAGGATTTAGTTCCTTGTAGAATCCCTTCAAATGCATTTGTTTGTGGAAGTAAGTTATCTGTTGCATTTGATGTGATATAATGATTATAATTCCTTTCTCCTGAGACAACTCCTTGTTTTGTTCTTATGAATGCTTTTTTTGCCACAGCATTTCCTTTCTGATTTATTTGTTTTATTGTTTTAAGGCCCTTTGAACAAAAGGATATTTAGTTTGTTCCTTATTTAATTGCTATAATTACACTCTTTCCTGACTAGTATGTTTGTAGGCATTCATAACTTCTTTTGTGTTAGCATTCCAACATCTGCACTTGGCATTCCAACATCAGCTAAGTGCCTCTGATCCATAATAAACGCTGGCTATCATCTTCCGTGGAGCACTTAAGCAGTTGCTTTAGAACAACAAATATATTGCATTTTATCCCTAACAGAGGAAAAAAATGAGTTGGAAGGACCAGTAGCAATAAGGGATGTGTTACTGTAGTCAAAAAAGGTATCCCAGTGGTACAGGAGAGGTTGTCTCAAGTCAGTCTGATTTGGTGCACAGCAAGGAGGCATGTTTCCACTTCTTCAGAAAACAGCAGTACGTGTCCCTGTCTAGCATATCTCTAGTAGCCAGCTGGTGACCGGGCCAACCTCCTGCTTGACAAATCCATCCCTTTTCATGCATTGATGCATGGGCTAATGTTGTATCCAACCTTTGACTAAAGGGAGAAGCCCAAGCAATGCCACGGATAGATGTCCTGCCTTCCCAGGACTAACTCTTTCAGAGAGCCAACTCATGTCATGGGAGTCTTTTCTCTCTCTCCAATAAAAATAACCAGACCTACAGGATAAGGTATTTCCTTTTCCTCACAATGAATAACATCCTGACACCTCCATACCTCAGGCTTAATGCACACATGAAGAAGCAATTAGATGGTTTCCCCCCACAGCTTTCTCCATTATTAAATTGCTTCACATTCCCATGTCCTCTCAGCACTGGCTGAGCTGTCCCTTGTCACAGGTGTCTCAGGACCCTTGGGACTGGCAACCTGAACCAAGATAGTGGCAAAGATATTTACACTGGGAGTTGTAGCTGCTCTGAATTCCCTGCAGGAGGATTTCTTTTGTGGTTGGCTGCATGAGGAATATTAGGTTCCTGAACTAGGTACTCCTGTATCTTAGTTACTTAACATGGACGTTTGCCTTCCAGACGCATAGAATCCTGTGGATTGCTGCTCTAGACCACTGCAAATCCAATAGTGAGGTGGATGTGTTAAATGATGGTCTGATCCACAAAACCAAGAGGAAATTCTTCTACAGGAAATATGGTGAAATGTGTGGTTTTTCCTGCTGCAGGCTTTAGGCAAGAGAGTCATTTATCAAGGAGGAAGCTGTATCATCCTTCTTGTTAATGCTTTACACATGCATTTTCACTCAAGTGCTTGACAATATCCACTGTATTTTATGACTGACAGTAACAGAAATTGCCCCCATGCTGTAGGATTTGGACTGGAAGACAGCAAGCCCTTGGCATTAATGCTATTATTCTTGCCAAGGCATCAGAGTGTCACTTCCAGGGAAATGTATCCTCACAAGTAATTCACTGGGGTGTCTAATGCACAGCTGATGTATAAGACAGTGCCTATGCCTGGCATTGTGAGAAACAGCATAGCACATAATCAGATGACCATGTATCATGCAGGGCAAACAGGACTTTTCTTACTCCTTTTTTCCTTTTATATGTGACCATATCTCTGACTAACTGAGGTGAATTTTTGTTCATACACCACTGCGCCTGAGTGCAGTTGTTCTTTCTGCCCCTCCCTGTCTCCTGGTATGGGGAGCTACTGGTTCCTGTGTGAGGTGCTAGAGAGCTGTGTTCCAGTGTGAAAAGTGGATTATGTGGAAACTAATGGTTTAGAGTCATCAAACCTTTTTGGAAGGGGTATGGTTTCTCTGGTTTCCCTCCATCAGTAATGGAGAGAGTAGAAACTCTCCCAGGAAGCAAGTGCTTGGCACTTGGCTGCTGCTCTGAATCAGTGGCTGAAAGAGCAGCAGGGTGGAAGATGAACTCTCCTAGGCCAGAGTGATAGTGTAACCCTATTATAAAGAAACCTGCATGGATGGAAAACAACCCTTCCCTGAAATTCCCTCACTTGATTTGTTTTTTCCTGATTGGATTCAGGCCTTGGTGTGACAGATCATGCAGTGTATGAATCTTATCTCTGGAGGGTCTAGAAGGAAAGAGGAGGCAGTGACCAGCCAGGGAGAGAAGGGAAGGTGGGCCCATATATTTCCTTAACAGCATACAGTTAATCAGCTCCCATGACTATTCTGGTTTGCAGTAGCCTTCTTAGCCCCCATCATATGTTGCTTTCCTGCTCTTACAGTGGCAGTGGTGTTCTTGCAGTGAGAACTGATATGAGGGATAATCTTTTTTACCTTGTTAATTTTCAGCAAGATCAACACCCTAAGCACGCATAACACATGTTAGCACAGATGCGCTGCTCTCGATCCAGCTTAGGTCAGCTTAAGTTGCACCTCTGCCATGTGCAAAGGGCAGGTAGATGGAGACTTTTAAACAGCAAGTACAGAGATAGGCAGTAAGGTTTCTGCTCTCTCACAACACCAAATTTGCCATAATATTAATAACAATTCTAATTTTCATAGTACCTGCAGTAAATAGGATGCATGTTGGGTTTTTGTTCTGCTGGATTTCCTTTTTCCCCTCAAGAACCACATAGATCTTGCTTCCAGAAGACAAAGGCGCACTCATCTTCCCGCTTCATTGCTTTATCTGAATGTCAGAGCTTGGGTGTGCATCCCTGCTGTTGTCTGAGATCAGCTGGATTTTAGGCAGTGAGAAGTGGCCCATGATAGAGAAACCATGGCCAAATACAGTCCTGTCAAACTGGAAGGTTCTACTTTCATTCACAGCAATCACTATTAGACAACTTCATATTGAGGTAATAATCCTTCATTTAAAAGTGCTTTCTAAAACAAGTACTTTAGGTCCTCTGTAACAAGCAAACTTCTTACTGGAATGCCTCTTACTAAAAAACTCCAAGCAACCCACTTCTTTGCTCTTTTTCTCTTCTAAGGAAGTTAAAAAATGTATGGTACAAAAACATTTTGGGTGAGCAAGTTACAGGGCCTTATTTAACTGTGTCACAGAAGAAGGTAAAACGTCTTCTCAGATCACAAAAGAATCTAACAAAAACTGAGAATAAAATCTGTATTTCCTAGGTGTTACGTTTGTACTGTCTTCACTCTCACTCAGGCAGTTCCTGTCTTTCCTGTATTAGTTCTGGCTTGGGATACTTAATGCCACACAAAACCCACAATGTTCCTCTATGTGCAGCATTTGTCAAACAGAGCTTTGGGATGTAGATGGACATGTTTGATAGAAAGGCCACCATTCTGTGCTGCACAGGAATGAGCATGACTGCGCAGCCATTGATTTGATCAATGCTGCTGCTGTTGTGAGCTGTAAATGGCTTTCTAGACCAGACCTTAATAATGGATGTCTCGTACTGAAGATGGTGCAGTATTCTGTATTTTTATGCAAGAAGGTACAGTTTTCTGAGCTATTTGGCCTTTACTATATTTCTTCTGAGGTAGCACACCTGATATGTTTGTGTGCAGTCTTTAATAAGGAATGTCATTAATGTCATAAATTGTTCTGTGCTTGAACAAAGGAGTTTTTCAGTCTTTCAGTTCAAAATCTCATTTATTCATCAGAGCAGATTCTTCTGTCCTCTGATGCTCATCCAAATGTTTGCCATGTAAGCTGCCTGCAATGGAGCAAATGGTTTTAAAACCCCCAAAAACATATGGGGAGTACAGAGGGAGCATATGCCTGCGAAGTAAAACATCCTGGTAAATAGAGAGGAGCATCCTCAAACCAGTGTGTTGTACATGGCTGTCTAGTGCCTGTGTAAAAGGATAATGGAAGTACTTTGTTTTACCCCCAAACAATTAAGGTTCTTGCTGTCCCTCCTTCCCTGCATTCAGAGGACATCAGAGGAGGTTCTTGAGCAAAAGCAGCATTTGTCGGGATGTCTGAATAGGGCAGCGGGAATATGGTAAAGGCACCCAAAAACCTGTTTTCAAAAGGACACCTGAAACTGTTACCAGGTTAATTTTGGATTCATTTGCTTGGGACACCATCCTGGAGTCGCCCATGCCCAGAAGAATCCAGAGGAAGGATGCTGGTGGTGGTGAATCCAGCCCAGCTCAGAGGCAGATGCATTTGGCATTACAGAAGCAGTGACTGGCAAGACAATGTGTTCTCTTGCATAGCTAATGAGTGCAGGTTTCTAATAAGACCAAGTGTCTGAGACATGTCACCATGCTGAGCCAATGGACTATGCACTGTGGCAGCACAAGGAGCAAGGACGACACTTGTTCTTATTATATCTCAGTGAACAAATCCATAGGGCTGGAGGTGCAAATTGGAAGATGTCTCAGGAGATGTGAGGATGTGCTCAGGAGAATGCTGACAGTCTTGTCAAGTATTCCCCTGCCAGATACAGTGTCTGCAAGGCTGCTTGTTCTGGATCTGCTATTGTTACGTCAGTGAAAACTTTTATTTCTCGTCTTAAATTTCCTTTGGCAGCAATTGTTTAGATCTTTTTACTTGAAAATTTAAATCAAACTGATTAATGCCATATTAAAAAAATTAATCAGAATTTCCTTAGCACAGGAAATGGCAAGGTTTGGAACTTTTGTTTACATCTTAATTACAAGCTTTTTGTAAATTAAAAGACTGAACTTTAAAGAGGAGGGAAGTTTTTAATTAAAATCATTAGGTGTGTTAGAATTGGAATATGTTTGTTCTCCGTTCTTAAATCAGAATGCCTAAGGGCTTTCCTGATTTGTTTTGATTTTTTTAAATTTTAAATCACCTCTGCCTGCATAGTGCATGCATCCTTGTGGGTAAAGATATGCTTTGAAAGTATCTTTCCTTTTCCTGCAGAATGCAAGGGTGGATCTGCAGCACTGGCAATAGTACCTGCAGGAGTGAGTGCTGGAAGTGCTCAGGAGAGGCAGGCTCTCCAGTTTGGGCTTCCCAGCAGAACACCTGAGGGACAGAGGCAGGTCAAGCTGAGCAACACCCTTGATGCAGCATGGCAATGAGGAGGTGCTTTGAGAGGATGTTTCTTGAAAGTTCAAAGTGTCCTGTCCTGAAATGGAACTCTGGTGCGTTTCTATCAAAATGCCCTTTTTATGTCTAGCCTTAGTGATTATTCGAGAAACAACTAATTATTCAGCAGAGTTAAAATGTTGCAGATGTGCTTCTCACTCAAAGGACGTGAGATAGGTCTTCAGTTACCATCTAATCACATTTCTTCCCTAAGAGATTATGCTAATTCTGGGTGGCCTTTCCGCCCACTCTGAGGAGCTCAAGCAGCTGGTTTGTCTTGAGTATGAACTACTTGTAGGTCTGCTGGAAAACTTTTTCCTAGCAAGCTGGCTTACAACCAGCTTTTTCTATTCAGGCTTTTCTTATCTGAATCTCTGCTTAGAGAGTGCCTTATACCTCTGTGGCTAGAGGACTCTCTCTATGCAGAATAAGAAAAGCTTGCTTGGGTCTATGGGAGGAGGCTGAGCTCAGCAGCCTGGTTGGATACCATGTGCAGTGATCTTCCAGACCAAGGAAGGCTTTTGCCTACTCCTGTCTCTAAAGCAATTTTGTAAATAGAGCTCTAGAGGGAAAAAAATAAGTCTAGTTGTAACTCCTTGGTAGATCTCTGTGTTTGCAAGCAATTTCCACATGGCTGCCACAGTTTTGGGCAGGATTGTTTGTTCTCCAAGCAAATTCATTTTGTTTGCAAGTTGGAAGAGAGGGTTCCTGCTGAGTTTAGCTGGATTCATCTGGGTGTAACTGTTCTATTGAGTCTTCTGACAAGTCTTTCTTCATGCCTGAAGTTCTTTATTTTCTCAAATTTTGACCTCGTTGGTTAAAGCCAGTGCTAATTTGCAATGAAACTGGGTTTTATGGACAGGGGGAAGAACCGTTACCTGCAGCAGTGCATCAGAAAGGCTTAACTTGCAGGACACTTAAATACTGAGCACTTACTGTCTTTGCTTTCCATTCAAGGTAGAGGTTTTTTTTTTCCTTCTATCAGCATTTCCAAGTAGACAGAAGTAAATGTTGCTAGATCCCTTTCACAGCTGCTATCTTATTCTTGCTGGCTATCTTATTCTTGGTCTTCATTACCTGAAACTTTGTGTAAACAAGTGAAAATACATCTCGAGGTTTTCAATGACACCACTTGTTTAGAATTTGTAACTTGCCTTTGGACTCCCATTGTTTGGACCTTGCTGTTTGTGGGAAGGATGTGTTTAGAAAATACAGCCTGGGACACCAGAATCCTACAGCTTTCAGCCCTTTGCAAAAGTGGAATGAAATTTATAGTAATAGTCTTGTACCTTTCTGAGCAATATTTCGGGGCATGCCCACGAACAGGTCATGGCACCTGTAGAGTGGGGGTCCCCCACAGACGGCCGTGGGTCACATTAGCATTTGATGTGTGTCACCTGCAGTCTTGTCTGAGCTTGGCACTGTGTTCAGCACTGAGCAGGCGCATGGTTGGACATAGGACCTGGGTTACAGGTGATTGTCCTGAGGAAGGTGCAGCTAGTTGTGAAATTATTGTTGTTGTGTAGAGAAGCCACAGATAAGGTCTTGTAGGTAATACCTAGCTTGGACATGAGTAATCTATAATTTTAGAGTGAGTCAACTAGGATGACTTGAACTTCATGCAAAGGTAGTCTTCTTTTCTTCATGATTTTTACATGCCAGGATTATGACAGATTATCACCAAAGTGACAAAGCAGTAGATTAGCACTAAGATGAAAATGTCTATCCGGGCAGAGAGGACACGACTGATGCTCAGGACTGGTGCTTCAGTAAGCACTGTCACTGTACCTTGACAGATTAGGTGCAGGAGGGAAGTTGTGGTGAAAATGTACGTTTTGCAGAAACTAGAAAAAATAAGTGCTTTTCAGCTGGTTTATCTGTATTTTTGTGCCCTTTAAGGTTTTTTGATAGATTTTTAAATGGAAGAGGAATAGAATAATTTGAGGCAGAGAGCTGCAGGTAACTTGAGGCGAAGGATTGCAGGTAACTTGAAACTGAAGGTCAGCTGAGTTTAAGTTATCCACTATCTGTTGATAAGCTTAAGTAACTCCAATGGCTTGCCACCATAGTTTTCTTTTCCAGGAACTGACCTGGTTTCTCCTTATCTCTCTACCTGTCTTTGTTCTATAAATATTTCTGATGAGAACTTAGTAACTTATTTCATGCAGAAGTAGCAATCTGCTTGCCTAGAACACACTGGCATCTCCCTCTCTGCTCCCCGTGCCCTTTCCAGAAGATGCTCTCCAGCCTTTTGGTCACAGCAGCTGCTTTCAGGCAAAGGGGGCAGATTCTTGTCAGCAGTTTGGCCATTGCAATTCTGGGTTCATCTGGCCTAAGTAGGAATGCGCTGCCACACTTCAAGTTTTTGGTCTTAACTTAATCCTTCTGTTTCAGCTTTTTTCCTAGTACTCCTGGGTGACTTTTTTTTTTTTTAAATAAAAAAAGAGTAGCCCTAAGGTAAACATTTGGAAATTTAGCACTGTTGTAAAACTAGTATCAGGAGTCTTCAGAGTATTCCTGATTAAGGAAACTTAACCCAGGATAAAGCTTCCTTTGGCAAATTGTCAGAAGCCTGAGAGACTCATATTGCTTGCTGGCATATCTGGTTTGTCCTTCCAACTACCCTTGGTTTTTTTGCCAGTTGGTATCTGTGTTTATTGTATTTATTACTTCCAAAGAAGTTTCCCTGGTATTTTGGTTATGACTGCACGATGATCTTACAGAATGGGGATTTCTGCATTGTAGATGTCACATCTTTCATTTCTTCACTAAGTTGTGCACAGCCTTCTGTGAATGAACAAGCAATGTTTTTTCCCAGAATAAAGAATAACTATTTTTGCCATAAAAGAATAACTACTTTGCCATCTAGCTGCTATGGCTGCTGATGTGCTTCTCAGAGCTGTAACTTTATGCTTACAAAACATCAAGATTCAATTTCAGTTTAGCCAGAGAAAGGGCCATGGAACTGCAGCTACTGCCCTGCCCATTGCAATTCTCCTTTACTCACTCCAATGCAGCTTTTGCTACTAGAATGTCTATTTCCAAATGGAGATAGACTAAAAGCATGTGCAATAATAGGAGCTTTATAGCCTTTTTTTATAAAGGAATTCTGAACTAAGCATGTGAAGCATTCATCCCTTGGCCATTCTTTGAAGGTGCCCTAAGTGGCACATCTGTTTCCTACAGCTGTTTTTGGTGTCTCTGCTTCCATAGAGCAATCATCAGAGCCCTGCTGAAAACCCTAATCACCCATATATCTGTTGGACAGAAACATTTGCAGACTCCACAAAACAGTGAATTAATACAGATTCTGGGTTCTACAAATGATCAACTTAAAATTTTGTTCATTCTGATATTTCATCTCATTAAAAAAAAGGAGTGGTTTTTTTTTCTTAACTTCTAACAGATTGAAGACTGTTTCCAGGGGACCTGTAAATATGCAAATTATTTTAGCCCAAAGTTCATTTACTAGCAGATACTATTCTTCATTTTATTGTTGAGTGAGTAAGCATGTTACCTACTGTCTCACGGGATTTTTTTTTCTATTCTCATTAGCAGGAATCTTGGGTGGTGGGGGCTTTCCTCTCCCACTACTGTAACGACTGAAGAAAAATTTAATTAAATGTGGTCTACAATCCCTGTGGCAGGAAGAATCTGCTCTGTGACACTGAAGGATTTGTTTTTTCCCAGCTGCTGTTAGTGGAATCTGAGACTCCAAATAATTGGGTTCAAAAACATCCTTTGAGGTAGACATTTTATTTTCTTACTTAGGCATTACACCTTCTACCAAATGAGAGCAGTACATAGAAAAATGTATTTGAAGCATGGCAGAATTTATCTAATCTTGTTAGGTGACATATAGAAATACCTGTCTGTTACTACTACTCATATAATAGTTATAATCAACTGGCATGGTGATTATCTGTTTTCTATTTTTTAGTATTCCACAGACAGAATAAGTAATTCCATCATGATAGGGGTTATTCTTTTGTTTAATTAGTAAAAATGTGAATTTTCTGTTCAAAGTTTGGCATACAGAACTATTTTTTTTTCATTCCCAAAATGTTATGTCCTGTTTCTTAAATCCTCTACTGAGTCAAATTCAGTTTTATTTGCTCTGTGAAAATGAGACAGGGCACTGAAATTTACTTTTGGATAATATCATAGTCATGCTCAGAAGTCCAAGTAATCCCTCACTGGGGCTTTGGTTTTGCAGACTTAGGCCAAGTCTCTACTAAAAAATTATGCAGATAAGCATCCATCTGGTCTGACAGACATACTCCTCAGCCAGACTTGGACTTCTACAGTTAAATCTGTCCAAGAAGTATGAAGCATGGTGATAGAATTTCATTCAGAGATTGGCTGGGTGGTAGATGCCTTTGCTCAGCGCTGAGTGGGTGAGTGAGGAGCTCGCTCCTGTGCTGCTGCCTCACCAAAGCAGGGCTGTCCCTGGTCTGTGCTGCTGGCCAGCACGGTGCTCATGGGCAGGGGCTCTGCCCAGAAGTGCTCCAGCATCCAAAGCAGACTCTACAGCTCTGGTATGTTGCCCAAGACAATTTCTTTGCCCCACTTGGTTTGCTGGGGTACACAGGGCATTAAGTACCTATAAGGATGTACTCAGGTGAGTAATTAGCATGGGTTGATATGTACATAGTTTTAAAACTGGTATTGGAGGCATAGCTGTTTGTCTCAATGAGGAAGAGGAGCATCATGGATCTGTTGCAGAAAAGAAAAGTACATATTTTAGAAGCAAAACACAAAGGGCTCAATGTATTGAGTTGGGAGGTTGGAATTAAATGTATCAAAGCTAAGTGAGCAATAGTGAAAGTGTTTTACTGTGTGTTAGACAGGTTAGACCAAAAAGTGATAGGGTAAAATGCTGGCACACAGCATAGATTACTATTTCCTTTTTGTGCTTTACTGCACTGGTACTTCACCTCGGACTTAAAGAGCTGTCACTGAAAGTCATGGCTGGGTCAAATGCTTGCTCTTATTTATGACAGACAGCAGGGTGTTTGTCATCCTAAAAATGTTTTATTGACCTCCTGAAGATGTGCCATGCATGGAGGGTCATTTTCACAGGATATAGGGAGGGAATTTTCTCTAGTTATTAATTTCTGAGTCTTATCACAGTCATAGTTACCAATGTACAGGAGATGCCTCTCTGATTGATGTGCAGATTTCATGCTTTCTTGCTTACCCCGCTGCTCAGGAGTTCCTGGCCTGTACTTCTACTAGCATAACTCTCATCTTTAGAGCTATGTCACCTGCCAGAGGTTCAGAATATTAAATTTTTTTTGTCAAGAAAAGGCACATCTCTCAACATCTCATTTCAAGAAGAGGCCTTCAGGTGTTTTCACTTGTCAGCTCTTCACCCAAGATCTTAAGAAGGAAGGAAGGGTTTTATTGTGACAAATAAACAGAGCTTAACAAAATTAAATGTTGCTGGTCTGGATGCAATCTGTGCTCACATCTGTATGGTCAGGAGGTTTATGCTTCTCTGGAGGTAAAGGATATGTGCCCATACTAAAACTGGTGTCATTTCAGGGTAGTGTTGGTGGATGAGTGATGATGCGGTGTCTGTTGCAGATTGGATACTGCTGCACTATTCAGAGGCAGCTCCATCCCTAGCCTTGCAGCAGGTGAGGCAGAAATTCAACCTGATTTCACCCAGTGAAATGAAACCTTTACAAGTAAGGAAGCTAATTAAAGAGTATTAGGTTTTCGTTACTGTTCAGATTGTGACAAACTGGGTTTTGTTTCCTACTGGATCTCCTGGTTTGTGTGGATTTTTTTGTCTCCTAGAGTGTTAATGCTAATCAGGCCTTCAAGATATTGTGCAAAGAAAGTTTCTAACGAGACGCACAAGACATTTTTTTGTTCTATTGGCCAATACATCATTATAATGATGATGATCATCATTATAATAATGAGAAGATAAGAAAGATTTGGGCATATTGATTTTTTAAAATTTTGTCATGTGCCCAAAATTTAAGACTGCAAGGAAAGGGTCATGTTATCTTTAACAAGCATTCAAAAAGGACGATCAAAGCCCCTAAGAAGCTTCAGAGCAAGTCTTCCCATAGATCTTGACAGTTTAGATGCCATAAATGGGTTTTTAGACGCATACTTTATGATTGCCTGTCTGCTTGGCATGAACTCTTTTTTCCTCTCTTTCTCTGTCCGTCTCCCTCTGTCTCTCTCAATCTTTGTCTTTCTTTGAAGAGCTGATTTGCTCATATTGAGGTGGGGCAGTTGGATTTTGGGAGAGTATCTGCTCCCCCAGCAGGAGATAAGAGCTGGTCACTCTGGTGAGAGGCCTTGAATCAGACTGTTGATGCAGTGGAGGCATCTTGCCCTTTGTTTTCTACTCTTCTGGTTGGCAGTGTTTTGAGAGCTGAGCTTTTACTGTTGAGCAAAATTAAGTTCCTTCTCCTCTGAGGGACAGAATTTTTTGTCCCCAGTCCCAGCTCCTGTGACTACAAGGACAGAGTATGCCAGGCTCAAGTTTTGGTAGGGCATTGTGCCAGCACTTAGTTATGCATGCAAAGGAGCAGTTGCCACAAAAGCAGTGGCACTCAAAATGTGGTGCAGGCAGACTGCCTGCTTAAATTCATGGTTGCTTGGCAGCAGCACTGTGGCAAAAGTGTCCTGCCAAGTCATGAGCTGGCATACTGCCCTCAATTTAGACTCGGACTGTAGGCAGCCAAGTGACCAGCAGCTGTGGCTGTGAACAGCAGGAGGGCGTTAGTCCAAGAACGACAAGAAGAAAAGCTTCTTCTACATCTAGAGATTTTCTTGGCTCTTCCAGACATGTCTTCTCATTTCAAAAGGATGTGGAAGGTGGAAGGTGCCCTAATGCAGCTGGCGTTTTTGAGCTCTGTCCACTGGGATTCTCCAGTTACAGGGTTCTGTATAGGCACATATTGTTGCCCAGTCTCTGATTACAGTAGAAAGGAGTGTGTTTGCTTGAATGTATAGAATGGAATTTGCAGTTTAAAGGAGAGGATTCATTGTTATTCTGCTCCCTTTGTTTGAGCAGGACAACTGAAGTGACCTGTAAACTGTCTGTATCCTGTAAATGGCTTCTACACCAGCTTTCCTGCTAATGGCTGCACAAGGATTGGTTTTTATGTTTAAGGGTGCCAAAGTGCTTGAATGAACGTGGTTTACAGTTTTTAAAGAGGTTGACAGATGTAAACCAACAGGAACTTCAGATTGCTGGCTCTTTGTACAGCCCTTCAGATAGCAGGCGTGATTCTCACTCACCATCCATTTCTAAGCTACAGCCTGAAAGATGTGATCTGTTACAGGCAACCTCAGCCACATGCCCCAAAATCCCCAAACAAACCAAAAATCTGAAATTACTTCTCTGGAAAATAGCACAAAGTCAGACATGAAGTTTAATGCTGGGATGTGCATGGTGGAGGTTGCACTTTAATTGGCGACATGTATAAAGCTGTATGCTCAATATACTAAGTGAACTTGGTGGGGGTCAGGAAAGTCCACAAAAGCCCTGCCTATAGAAGCTCAAGGGCATCATTGTCTCTGCAGTCACACTTCTTATGTGCTGAACACAGAGAAATGATTTCCCCTAGTCTGTCATAGAAGGTTAATGTTGTGGTACAGGCCTGTGATCTATTTAAAGGCATTTCTGCAGCAGCCTCTGAGATTTTTGCCCCAGTGTCTCACATTAGCTGCCAGTCTGGTGGAATTTCCTGGCTTTTAAAGTGGATTTTCCTGCATGTGGTCAAAGAAAATGGCAACAAGGACCTGGGAGAGAATGTGAGCCAGACTCCCTGCTGACCACAGAGCTTCCCTCGCCATTTGTCATAGAAATACTTAAATAGCTTTCTAGCAAAGTCTCTGAGAAGAAAAACTTTCCAGCATTAGCATCCTTAGGCTGTGTATCTTAGAGACAAATATTGGCAGCTAGATCTAAGCACCATCATGGATCTGATACTTCTCATCTTTACCTTTGTGTCTGTTAAGAGGAGCAGTAATGTCCCTGGGAAGTGTGGGAGCCCTGATGGGACATGGCATTAAGGAGATGTCCACAGGGACACTTCCAGGCCCCTCTCAGTGATTCCTGCTGCGGTTTCTCTGCCGGCAGCAATCTCAGTGGGCTGGAGATAAGTGCTTTCTTCAAACAAAACCTAAACTACAGATGTTGGCCAGCTGCAGGCAGCTGGACCAAAGTGATGCTCAATCTTGAAAAAGCAGCTAAAACCAAGTCCTTACAAAAGTAGTGGCTGGAATGAAACCGAAATGATCAGTCCCTTCATGCAGCACCCCATCTTCTAGCAGCAGGGGTAGACATGAGTAGTTCCTTCTGCTAAATAACTAGGGCACCATGAGAGGCATATAAGACTGGTGTTTTCAAGGAGGAACTACAAGATGATTAATGCTGCAATAGCTTAATTACAAATGCATGTTGGTCACCAGATTATATCTAGGCTGAATTTAAGGTCTGAATCTTTTCCTGTGAAATATGATCTGGATATCATTGGCATGACAATGAGGGTTTACGTTGATAGCTCACTGGGGTAAAAAAAATTACCAAGTGTAATGGTTTAGAAATGCAAAGTCTAAGATACCATGTATTGGTTTTAGTGCATTTGATGAGACATTTTTGAGTGTTTTAGAAGTAATCTAATTTTTTTTTTTGTGAATGAGACATTTGGAGAAAAATGGGAGGTGATATGGCTTTATCTAATTACCCAAGTTATGCAAACGTAACTATGTCTTGTGAGAGCCTCTGTACTCCTAAGAGTTCTGTTGAATTACTTGTTTCTTTGATCTTTTGAAGGATAAGGCCCTGAGGCTGTTGGTACAGTAATCCAGTAAGACCACTGGATTAATATGTCTGCATGGTTTTGTATATTGTAATCATGACTTAAATATAGCTCCTTGCCAGGCAGAGTGAGGCAGCAGGTGGGAGGCTTGCAGCCGAGGGGGGTGACTGGGGAGACATGTCCTGCTCTGTGGCATTTTCCAGAGCTTTCAGCAAACACCAAGGCCCAAGTCAGGGCTGCTCTGCAAGCACCAAAGTTAGGTCCACTTAAATGCGAGCTGAGAATGGCAGGCTGCAACAGCTCTTGGAGTGGCTCAGGCAGGAAGCACCTTGAAGCGGATGTGTTGATAGCACCATGAAGCATTCTCTAGAGTTGCTTTGCTGGAGAGTTGGTAAGAATTTGTGGTGGTCTGAAAGGCTAGGCAGAGCCTAGTGCAGCATGGCTGGAGCACTGCAGTACTGCAGGGCAGGGGCACTGCAGTGGGGAGTTCTGTAACAAGGTAGCAGTGTTGGTCTATCCATGGGTTAATTTGGTTAATACCATATGTTTACAAGTTGTGAGCTGCTGAGGTCAGGAGAGTGTTTCCTGTGCCTTTTTTGGGATGTTGGTGCTTTGGTGTGTGGAAGTGAAGGTGAAGAACTTTGTTCTTTACTGGTGTGTAGCCAGCATTAGGATTGTGTCACATTGTAGTGTATCTCCACAGGTTCCTTCACAGAGGGACTGGCCTGTCACTGATCACATAGATATTCTTCAGGGTAGTACAGTGTACTACAGGGTAGTACACATATATATATATACAGTCATATATACCAGTAACTGCTATATAAGTCACTATTTGTAATACTGTACTGTATTACAAGAGGTAATCTTGATGAGTTATTTCTGATTATGATTTGGGTGATGTCAGTCATTCAGCTTCATCTGCTCTGATGTAACTTTCAAAGCAACTATAATCTTGTCTCTTTTTACTTTTCATGGTGCACAGATTTAACCACTTGTCAAGGAAATAAAGATTTGTTGAAAGGTTAGAGTTATATTTTCAAAACTGGCATAAACAAAATCTAATTTTATACTTAATGCAGTAATTCTAGTGGAGGGTGTCTGTGAGGGCATAACTAAAACAATTTTTAACATGAAGGTCTTTAGAAATAAAACTTTATTCTGTTTATTGATTTAATTGAAGCCACATTAACTGCTTCCTCACTTTAATAGTGTGTGCAAATCTTAATTTTTTCCCCAGTTGGTATGATCTCAGTCTGTTCAAGTGGCAGTATAAATGGATGGGATTCCCTTTGAGCCAGCCCCTAGCCAGAAAATCAGCATGACTCAAAGCTGCCAAGAGAAAGAAGAAAGTGTTAACTCATCCAGGGTTTAAATGGGTCTTTTTCCTGGCACAAAATAGCCTGGCAATTTGACATCAGCCACTCAGCAGAGCAGAATAGGACAATGTCATTGTCCACTACAACTAGTACCAATTTGACTTCGAATTTAAATGTGCCAGCAAAATAAGAGTAAAGACAGGTACCTTTCTTTAGTTGCTGCACCGGTCTCTGTATCTGTGGAGTTTGGACTATACTGATTTTGTTTCTTTGAATACAGAGCAGCAATTTTCCATACCACTCTTTCTAGCCCTAGGGAAATCACACATGTGAACTGGTTAAAGAAAATAGTATTGCCTTGGTGCATTTTTCTGTAGCAGTAGGTAATGGGTAGTCTATTATAGTTAATAGTACCTGGACAGCTGTGATTTTGTCATATACAGCCGCTCAGGCTGCCTGCCTGTTTTGCCAGAACTTGTTCTGGAGGTTTTTTGTTGTTTGCTTTCACTGCTTTCATCAGAAAACAGGAATCACATTTTCTGAACTGATTTCTTATTTGTTGCCATCTCCTCAGCCTGCCAGTATGGCGTTACACATGTTATTAGTAAAAGAAGAACTAAAAAATGAAGAAGCAGAATGACTTGAAAGACTGGAAGGAGAACTGCTATTGAAGTCACTTCTGGACTGACTGTGGTTAGTTAGCATGACTGGGATGTACATCTCCCCTTTTTCTCCTCCAGCAGGAGGCCATAGGCTCAGCCTTTTGGAGTCAACATGTTCTTTCTCTTTGCTGAGATTCAAATAACCGGAAATTACAAATCTTCCTTCATAAAGCTACAGACCCCTGAGCCCAAATTTTACCAGCCTTACTCAGAGCTTGTAAATCTCCATCAGCTTTCACAGATCATGCTTCAATTTTGCTTTCTAAAGTACAACTTTGAAGGAAGCCATTGTTGTCCACTGGAAATCCAGAGACCATCAAAAAGCTAAGGCAGTTTCTCATCTTTTATCTGTTGTCCCTTGTTCATTGTTTCTTGTATTTCTATTCATATATTCCTGTTTCTAAAATCTTTCTCATTCCTGTTGCTATGGTAAAAGCCTGCCTAGAAAAGAAGAATTATAGCAGCAAGATACACTGACCTATAAAATAATCAGAACACAGTTGTTCCATACAACACACTGCTTTCAACGTAACTGCTAAAAAATCTTGAATAGGAAAGGGAGATGGCCAAAGTATAGGGACTATGTACATGGGTCTGGATTTAGTGAAAGCTTCAACTTACAGACAAAATTGCTGCTTCTGACCAATGAATCTGTACAACTGGTTTCCCCATACACAGGAATTTTCCATGACTGCAATATTAACAGTAGACACTCAAAAAAGTGGTCTTGTGTGCCTGTTTCTGTTGTTAACCTTCCGGCTCTGATGTGATTTTCTCCTCTGTGTACATGAATGTCATTGATACAGTGTTGTATTACAGTGGCTCATCCTTGCTGGAGGCAGTTTCTTTTCCAACAAGCAGATTTGAAATGAAAGTGAAAACCAAACTGTGAATTTTTTGGTTCACCTCCCAGACTATAAAAATGGATGGTCTCATTAATGATTAACACAGCAGCTGGTAGCTCGCAGGAGATATGGAAGAATATACTGCAGTGTCTCCCTCCTCCTGCAAATATATTGGCTTAAGAGATTCCTGTGCTCATACTACCTTATTTCAGTATACACGTTTGAATCCCAGCAGAGTGGAACTCTGCCTTCATGCCTGCGCTAAGATCAGTAAGGATGCATTAGATCCTAGTTGCATCAGATAATTTTTTGTGATGTTATTACTACTTAGTGGTTTGCAGTTCCATGTGATGTTAGCATGACTTTCAGAATGCTCTTCTATTTCAAACTATGCTGCGGGCTTTGAAGATTTCCAGGATCTTTTTGCCTGCAGCATGGTTACGTCATTAAGAATCAAGTAAAATTTCACAACAATTTTGCATTTACATGGACATCACTTCTGGGTGTTTTGCTGTTGATAAATCCTTGTTACAGCATTAAACTATGTAAAAAATAGAAACATATATTATTCTCAGAAAGTGTTTACTCCTCATTTACTCCACAGTGTTGTAGTACACTGTACCTGGGCAGCTGACAAAAGTGTAATGAACTCTAAAGAACCAGAGGGATCTTTTCAGACTAGATGTTCTCAGAATGTGTTTTAACTGGTTAGCACTCAGGAAATAATTTTGGAAAACCAAAATTAAAAAAAAAAAAATCAAAACCCCCAGAAATGTCTAAAATAAAAACCCTATTGCATAGTAATTTTGCATATGGCAAAACGTGGTAGGAAATCTGGAGGCTTTCCCCTATTGCTCTAGAAGAGAACTGTGAGCATATATTCTCTTCTAAACTGAGATTCTTCTAAACTGATTTTTTTTTAGTACTAAAAAATATACTGTAGTCTCTGGAACCTTGTGCAAATTTTCAAATAGTTGTCTCTAAACATAGGTACATATTTCCCTCTATACTTGCTGTAAAACACTGTTGAATGCATGTACAGTACACCAGTTCCCTCCCTAGCAGAGATAGGGCAGATATGGAAGCTCACCTGTGCACAGTTAAAATGGATAATGCCTTGAGGATTTATCACAAGGTTGTTTCTGTGGTGTACATGATGACTGAGCACCTGACAGTCAGCAGGCTGATCCTGGCCCAAAGGGTGCTTCTTTATCCAGCCATTCTTCAGGGCAGCACCACCTTCTGCGAGGAGATCACTCCAAGCTGAATGTTGTGCTAGTGCCAGAGGCCAGAAGGAGGATGGGAGAAGGAAGGTGGAGGCTCACCTGAGCCCCTGTCACAGCAGTTTGTGAGACACACAGCAGGTGGGAGGATGCTGTGTCCCACCTCAGGACCTGAAAGCCATCTCCAGCTGTGAAGCTGAAGTACACTGGAGTGTTTGTAATTTTGGTTGATAACAATTATTTTTGCTTTTGCTGACCTGAGTTAATATGTGTTTTTCTCGTTAGAGATCCGAGCTCAACTCGTTGAGCAACAGAAATGCCTGGAGCAGCAGACTGAAATGAGAGTGCAACTTCTTCAGGACCTGCAGGATTTCTTCCGCAAGAAATCAGAAATAGAGATGGAGTATTCCCGAAACCTGGAAAAACTGGCAGAGAGGTTCATGGCAAAAACAAGAAGTACAAAGGATCATCAACAGTACAAGTAAGAGAAACCTGCTTGTCCATCACCCCCATGTAGTACCTGTTGCTGTGTCAAAGACCTGTTTAAAATTTCCATCCCTGCTTAGCAGCATAGCAGTTAGCTTCATTGCAGTTGAAGGTAGATGAGTGCCTAAATACTAGTGTTGATGTGGCTCTATGCAGTTACTCATGTCAGCTTCTGACAAGTAGGCAAGATCAATTTCTTAAAAGGTAAATTGCATAAATATCATCCCTAACCTACCATGTGGATTTTAAACCACCCAAAAGACAGCCAGTGTCTAGAAGAGATGCAGAGCCCCAAAAGCTTGAAAATCTGTGTGCTCCTTTCTAGTGGAGTTGATAGGATTTTGAAGTATATGCATGAAGGTCAGTCAACATTACAACTACAACAAAAAGGACAATTTTGGCTAAAAAAGATGGTAAGAAATAAAACTATTTTGATTTGTTGTTGCATGTGAACTTTGCTGCATCTTGTTCACCTCTTTGATTCCTGGGAATAAAGATGATGTGAACCTTATGTGTTGTTTACAATTTAATGTATCCCTTTAATGGCATAGTATCTTTTGTGCAAAAAGAAGTGGTCAGGTAGAATCTAGTATGACATGCACAGTATGTTTTCTGAAATGCTTCATGTGCATCACTTGCTGACATAGTGTTACGTGGTTATTTTCCTGACTTGAGCTGATTAATGAATGCACGTGTCTATGCTTAGGAATTTAAAAGAGTATTTTGTGTTTGTAAAACTAAAAAATAATTTTCCCACTGTTCTCTCAGTGCTGTGTTAGAGATACGCGGATAGAACTTTTTGTTTCAGAACAAAAATCTTTTCCAAATACGTCTGGGAAAGGAAAGTTGATCAAATACAGCTTGCACAATTCAAAGAGCATTAATATAGATTTCTTAAAATTCCTTTTAGTGACTCAATGATTCTCTGAAATAACCAACTTGTGCATATGTCACCACTTCAGAGAAGGCTCTGGCTTTTATTCTGCTTGTGGCAAAATTTTTTTTTCTCATGTGTACAAACATCTTTCCTTGTTCTTAAACATGTTAAATCCAGACTGGCAGCTGTGCATGAGGGTTATGACAAAGCCTTTGGCTTTGTTTTTGCAGTTCTCTGCTTTGAGAAGAGGTTACAGCAAAAGTGGCTTTAGCTTTTGGTCCCCTGAGCTGTTCCCACCATTGCTTCCAGAAAAATCAGGAAGGTCTGTAGAATTGATGTTGGGACATGCAAGAGCAGTGAGTGAGGACCAAGTGATATCAGCATGGCCCTTCAGGACTGTTCATTGTCTGATCTGGCTGATAAAACCCCTTGCTGTGAAATAACACTGTTAAGATGACTATCTGAAACAAATGGAGGAAGATCTCTTAACTCCTGATTCATAGCAAAGCACTGATGATTAAGAAAATACTTTTGTCTGTTAATCATTCCTTATTGCTCTGATTCTGAGAGTGAGAGCTAAAAGTAGACAATTAGATGGGAATTAAAAGCCATATTTCTAACAATGAGAATAGCTAATTATTAGAAGAGTTTGCCAAGAGGTGGAGGAGTTTCTCCCTCAATTCATCACAACTTCTGCCTGTTTTATCCTCATGTGCTTTATCCTTTTAACTAAAGGAAAATCTCTGTAAAAGGGAAAAATAAAAGAGCAGGAGGTTTCTGGAGCAATTAGTTGAAAGGCAGTTTATACTTAAATGTCAGTAAAATAATAAGACAAATTTTATAAATAAGCTTATGTTGTCTGTGAAATAGTTGCTGAACTACATATATTTTTATTTTGCCTTGTGTGAAAGAAATGAGAAGACATCTCTGATTTCACTTTTTGCTACATTAAACCTGGGAGTGGGCCTACATTGCAAAAAGTCTGTCATGGGAATTCAGAATTGGATTACTGAAAAAAGTCCAGTCCTGCTCTTTGTCTTGTAATTTACACATGTAGGACTAGCAGTAGCAGTGTGTTTATGAATGCTGTGAATTTATGAGCATTGCTTACAGAATATGGATGCTTGAGACATTTTCTTCTACTTCATCGCTTATACAAATCTAATGCAGTGAAGTAGCTACACCTGCAGTTTTGCTCATGAAAGATTTGGGTTGTGCTTCCAGTCTAATGTCAAAAACTAATTACTGTTACTCTTCCAGGAGTGACCTTTATTGATTTTAAACATTTACATGGACTCTATCTCTAAGCTTTGTGGCAAGATATTTTTCTACTTTCAGATGGCTTGCAGAGTGTACATGCCTCATGAGACTTGCATGTGTCTTAAAAGTCTGAGGCTTGCCTAAGCTGAGGCATCCCAAGAATGGATAGAATGTTCAGAAGCAGCTATTTTTACATAACAAGTTATTACTGTAAATGTCAGTGAGATGTTTCAGTTAATAAGATAACCTTTTCATTTCTTTACATTATACATGTATGTATCTCCTTCCTCAGGAAAGACCAGAACCTCTTGTCACCAGTGAATTGCTGGTACTTACTCCTGAACCAAGTGAGAAGAGAAAGCAAAGACCATGCAACATTGAGTGATATCTACCTGAACAATGTGATCATGCGGTTCATGCAGATAAGTGAAGACTCCACCAGAATGTTCAAGAAGGTAATGCCTCTCCTGCAGTCCTCCATCTGGGCTTATAAGATGCATGAGGGAGGCAAAGGTGTCCTAATAGATAGCATGTGAGGAGAAGATTCAGCACACACAGCATAAAATCTGTCTTTGCATACATATAAATTCTTCATGACTGTTCTCTTGAAGCAAATACTTAGTGCTGAAATGCTTGGGATCCTGCTGTATATGCTGGTGACCTTGAGAGCTGAATCACAAATATCCAAAAGGAGGGAGAAAAGCCTAGCCTTCTCTAAAAAGCACACTTGTCTACCCATGCAGAAAGGAAACCGTTTTCACTTAGGACTCCCAAAATAGTAATGCTGTATTAATTAATTATTTGTAAAAAGGAATTTCATTGTGAATTAAACAGATTGAAGACAATGCAGAGTTTGCTTTGTAGTTCCTTGACATAAAGTTAGTTTCCTTTTCTTCCTAATATTAAATATGAACATACACTTTTGATAGCAAGTATTTCTGTTAGATCCTTTAAGTGTTGTCTGTGTATGTTTGTCCTTCTCCATGACTGTTATGTACTTTCATAACACATGAAATGTGTAAATCCCTCATGCCAAGCAAGCACTCTAGGCAACCTTAGCTCAGCATCTACATCATGTGTTTGCAGTTGTTAAAATGTTCCAAAAGAAAAATAGATTATAAATGCATATTTGTTAGTCACAGTGAGATGCTGGTAGACAACTGGCACACAAGAGTTCAAGAAGTTAAAGGTTAAAAGATGTAAATTGTGTGATGAAATGATAGCAACATTACCCAAGTTAGTGTTTCCAAAACAGGGAACTGGTTTCACATGCACCTGGCCATAATTCTAGATAGCACTGAGGTGGGCAGAAGAATCATTTATGGAGTACATACATTGTACTTGGAGGAAATAAAAGTAAAAACTTAAATCAAACTTCCTGGTATGCATTAAAAGCTGTAGCAGGGACAGAGTTGAAGTTTTTTGTTTCCCAGTCAGTAATGGGTTGTTCATATAATATGTCTGATATGTAAAACTGCAATTTACTAACCGCTCAATTTAATAATATGGAAAATAGTTATAGAAGTTGATCCAATAATGAGAAAAGTGGTTTGAACAGGCTGCAGTGCTTACTGTGTATGGATATCTGAGTCAGAAACCAGTAGAAACTTTTTTTAATTGAATCTGGTATAGCTTTCCAGTTGTTTATGTCTTATCTCAGAAATACCTCTTCAATAGGCATGCATTATTAGACAAGCCTTTTTACTTTCAGCATAGTTTAGTTCTTTGGCGCTAGAAGTTTTGTTTTTCCTTCCCTTCTGTCCAAGCAGACTGTACAATGGTATATTGTATGAGTTTTCCCTGGAGAAGTGTGTGCCCTTTTATATTTATTCATAATTTATGAATGGAGATTGCTGCAGCTTATCTCTCAAAAGGAGGAAAATACATGGATTTTTCCAGTATGTTAACAGGAGGCATATTGTACCATCTCCCTGATAAACTTGTCTATGAACTCCATGTTCCATGTTGTACCCATGCAGATGCAACATTTCAAATTTTCTCTTTCTAGTCTAGCTTCTTGAAGAAGAGCAAGAAGTTCCTCTTACTTTTTTATTCCTGGCTTGTATTTTCTAAGGGGAAAAGAAGAGCAGGGAAATTGGGGCAGTCCTGCCGTGCATAACCTGAAGCACACACTAGTAGAGCCCTTTCCAACCTTTCATCAGGGTTTGCCAGCTGACACTCAGTGTGAGAGTGTCACGTCAAACAGCTGTTAGCTGAGGTGGAGCATGGGCAGAGTGAGCTAGGCAAAGACTGTGTGCAGGGAGCTGAGCCAGTCCCATCATGTTTGGGGAAGGGTGGCAGGAAAACACGCAGCACCTCAGCATGGTGTAAGTGAGCTTCATGGGCACATGGACTGAATGTGGCAGTACTTGTTCATTCAGTTCTGAGCACACATTTTTAAGACATTCTGTCAGGTTCAGTACTTGTTGCAAAAGACTGGTATTTCCACTGAGCCCCAGTGTGCACAGTTCTTGCTATGGTGCTTGCTGCACGGTGCTGGTGATTAATTTGCTGTTAGTTCCCAGGTGCAGAACTGATGATGAAGCTCTTCCAGCTCAAACCCTTCCATGATCCTGTGATAATTTGTGTCAGATGTGAATGAGCAGTCTAGCTTAGGGTACTCAGTGTCCTCCATCAAAATTGTATTCTCCCTGAAAGAAAGGCACTGATTTTGTTTGAGATTTTTAAATATCAAATAGCATATTTAAGCAATTTCTGTCAATTTCTGTGATTCTGCAGATTACTTTAAAAAATGTATTTAGAATAAAATAGTGGCAGATAAAAGTATAATCAGTCTCAATATGTGTCATATCCCTATGAAAGCAAATGGAATTTGTTCGCTGTTCACAGATTTTGGGTTAAAGTAGAGACAGACCTTCTCCTGCAGATACTTCTCTGGAATCTGATCATCCTATTCTGTGAAATACATACTGTCTCTCTAAGTAATAAATATAAATAACAAGAAAAACAGTAATATGAAGATTTTAAAAATAGTCTAACAATTGTGCTTAGTGTCTTACTGCAGTCCACGGTCAAGAGCAGGAAATATCTGTACTCTGTTGGCTCTCACAGTGTTGCACATAAGATTGTAATGTCTAGAATTCTATGATTCTGTAATTTACAAATGCCACTTAGTCAAGCTTCTCTATATTCAATGATTGTATCTTTCAGTTATATGTATCTTAAAACTTATTAACACTACTGTTACCTTGTTTTAATTTTCCATCAGTCTTGCAGCAGCAAGGTGCTTTATTTCCAAGTCTGGAGAGTAAGTACATGCAGTCTATGATCAGATCTTTGTTGTGCTGCTCTGGAAACCCTAGTCTTCCTGCTGCAGAAAGGGAAAGTGTCTCAGAGTGTATTGCCCCATTGCCCACAAGCAAGATAAGGGGAGACAACAGCAAACTCAGAATCACTCTGAACTTCTTGACTCTTTCTACTCCCTTTTTTTCTCCCCCTTTCTCCTACCAAGAGGATGGGACTTCCCATTCTGCTTCTCAATGGTAGACATTACTAACTTTTTCCATCTTGCTGGTGAGCATGTTGGTTCTTAAATAAAACTTCCGTGAAGTGAGTCCAATATTTTCTAGAGGAGTGTGGCTTGAATTTATATCTTAAGATTGACTCCAGCTCGAATTGTAGTAAAGATGAAATAATTTCCCCATTTCTTGGCCATGCTTACCACTGGAGTACTGTTTTGTTGCCCCTCCTATGTGGGATGTAGCACAAGCCATGTTTGTATCGACCCCTTTTCCTACTTGTTCTGTAAAAGGTGCATGCAGTAGCCAATGATGATCTAGTAAAATGTAGTAATGAGGATGTCTGTGTTCCTTAGTCTTTGTGCCTTGTCCTTGTCCCACTCTCTGTTCTTCATCATTCTGGTTTTTCCTTTTGTGTGCATTTATATGCCTGTCTGGACATTTGGATCGCTTTAGGGAAATTATCCCTATTGGCTGTACCTCACATGGTACACGGTGATGGGACAGGATGTGTTGTTATATTCAGGTACCTGATTGTACATGATGATTTTGTTGTCTAGTCTGGCCTCCTTAACACGTCAATATCAATTAATTTCGTTCTCCCAGGAGCTATTTGTCATTCTTTTTTTCCAGGGGTCAGGAACTGGCATCTGTTTAAACATACTAAATGCAGAAGAAAGATCTCTAGTACAGAGATTTTTTAGCATTATGTCAGGTCTCATACTTTCAGATAGGCACCTAATCTCTTCTCTTTAGTTGCTGGCATATAAAAGTGGTAAGACTGCTGTTGATGCCTGTCCTTCATGCTGCACATAAAATTACAAAAATAAAGTAGTGGAGTTCAAACCTTGCATGCTTGCACATTTCTTCAGGCAGATGGGGTAGCTGGCCTCATGGGGGCAATTAAAGAATAAAGTAATAAGGATAAATGTCAAGCAGAATATTTCATGCAGTGATTCTGGTTACCCCAGCAGTAATAATCAACTGTATAAACACATACATAAGCAGATTTGCATATTTGTATTTTATAAACATGTATTTTCCTTGGACAGAAATCTATATAAGCCAAGATGAGCATATCTTCCAATGTTTACAGTAAAAGATGCTGGAGAAACAAAGTACAATAAATATTTTAGTTCCTTAATCTGGCTATTAACAGGGAATATGACTACCTACTGAATCTGTTTTGTGTTACACAGATTGTGGCACATTTTTGCATCATTTTGTTAAACATTTAAATGTTTAAAAGAATTGAAAAGCTGTTTGTTGCTATAAACTGGCAAGTCTGGGACAAAATTTTGCTGAGTTGGCTATGTTAGTGTCACACAGGTCATGAAACCTTCACAAAAGAAGAGTTTGCACTTCACTTCCCACAGGGACCAGCAGTAGACTCATTTAAACGCAATAGGCACAGAATATTTTCCTTAAATGATGTAACTGAGTTGTTGTGTATGCTAAATACAGACAGTAAAGAGTTCCAGGAAGAACTGGACTGACCCTTAAATTTCAGTTAAAATAAACAAGAGTAAAAGCTGGAGTGCCAAATTATGCTTTAACAGAAATGGATGGAAAAATTTTAACAAACTTCAATGAAAATATATTAATGTGGAATAAAACTTTAAGTTGCTCAGACTTTAATCTAGAAATACAAATTTTGATAACATCATTAGAACCACTGATGTTGAAAGTTGAGCACATACTGAAAGGAGGGTTTAGGTATCTTTGCTTCTCTGTTGCATGGGTATGATCTATGCTGCTGTCAGGTGAAAAAAATACACTACCCTCTCTTAATGCCTTGAACTAAATTAGTAACATATATATTTTTAGCAGGAATTTGGATGTGCTCTAACTTTTTTATTGTATTCTTTGTTCTTTTGGTTTATAAAGTTTGGTTTATATCTAGTGCATTTCTCAGGGACACAGTGAATAAATAAACACCTTCAGTGATTGTCAGGTTTTAATAATTGCCTGATTGGAGCTATCAGCTCAGCTCCAGGAAATGTGTGCTGCATCTTATATTTTGTTATTTGGGTACCCTGGGCTCCTAGAGGAGCACACCTTTCACACATGCTGAGCCCTGCTTCAGGGAATGAGTAGCATAAACAAGAAACAGGAAAGCAATTAACCACTAAAACAAATTCACTTCTTAACTAACATGCCACTAAAAGCCATATCACTTGCCATTCAAGTCAGTATTTCTTGATATTAAATGGAAATGAAAAATGTGTTGGTTGTTGAAAAATAAATTCCTTTTATACTGCTAAGTTTAACCAAAATTCTTGATTTTTTTTTTTGGACAATTCCTACAAAATCTTTAATCAGAATTAAATAAATTGAAGTGTTACCCATCACTGCAGGGATCCTCTGCAAGTTGGAGTCAAAAGATGAAGTGGTGGAAGGATGACTCCTTTGTGACTGTGTGGTATTGCTTGGTTGTCACTTCCCAATTTTTGCTGATTACTTCCCTCCTTCTCCTTTTGCTTTCCATATTAAAGCTTATTGTCCTTTTACAAAAGCATCTTTCTCTGTTGTGATCTCTTCCATTCACTTTCAAATTTACCAGTGATCACTGTGTTGCCCTGAATAAGATCATGTGTGCATGTTAGCCAGTAAATCCTCGGGCTGGACTGCTTGGACAGAGTGCTGGACAGAGCTCGAACTGAGCAAAGGGAATAAATGGGTCCAACTAAATAGTGATCATTCACCAAATCCTCAGCTCATCTGCTGCCTGTTTGTGTTAAGGTGGGACTGCATTAAGAGGAGAAAAGAAGGGTGCATCCTTTAATGAACTGCTGTGTGCTTTGCTTGCAGTAAAATCTCAAGGTGTAGAGAGAAAATTGGTTTGGGGTTTTCTGGCTCACCTTCTCAGACTTTTGCACTACCAGGCTAAGGCATCCTGTCTTAGAATTGCTGATGCTGAATTTAGGGCTTGACTTCTCACCAGCCCCAAGATGGCTGTGAGCAACACTTGAAAGGGATAAATTAATTGAAGCTGGAGTTCATCTAGAGTTTCCTCCCACATGGGTATGCTCTCATCTCAATGTCAAACATCTTATTTGTATGTTTTGCTCTTCTTTCAGCTAAAGTAATTTAAAAAAACACTCATATTCAGCACTGTAGAAGCAACTATCTGAGAACAAACAAGTGGCCTCTGCTTGGAGCTTTGGGGATGTGTAAGGTGTGTTAGAGCTGCACTGCTGACTTCTAAAGGCAGGGTGCCAATGTAAAGCAATGAAAAGCAACTCAGAATTTTTGCTAAAAATTTTATGGCACTTCCCTAGAGCAGCTTGCAAATCTGCAGTCCTTTTCCAGTTTTTCATAAGCACTTCATAAGTGTACTGTTACATGTATGAAATTTTGTCTTTCTTATTAGATGAAAATAATCTGATATTTGCAAAGAAATGGAAGTAGTAAGTCTTGTGTTGTAGATACTTAAGAATTAATGCATACCTCATGAAAATACCAGTCCTTGAAAAGTATAAGCAATTAGGAAAGTTTCATAGTAATTCTGTGTATCTCAGCTTCAGAGCAGCTGTTTTACTGTGCCTTAGCTACTACAGCTAATGCCCTTGGGAATACAAGAATTTCACTGAAGTGTTTTTTTAAATTATATTTCTAGCTTCTTGTTAGTGTAAAACCATCTTGCATATAAGGATTGGAGTGAATACTGATAAGTGATGTGACAGGTGCTTTAAAATACTTCCCAGAGTTAAAATAGGATAGCAGGAGCAGGAGAAAAAACCATACAATTTTCTGTTTGAGCTACTGTATGTGTCTGTTCCATCCTTCTGGAAGACACAGTGAGTGGGATGTGTGATGTGATTTCTCTTAATACATAAATGTTGTACTGCAGATTCTCATTCAGAAACCATTATTCCTTCAGGTGTTTTAGTGATGGCCAAGTATGCGTTAGCAGCTTTGGAGATGAGTTGTCCCTGAGGATTTTCCCTTGGCTTCCATACAAATACAAAGTATATAGCTAAGGCCATTATCTATCAGGCAGTTGGAGTTTTTAGAAGCCAGACTAATTATCAATTTATTCACAGAAAGAAAAAAATCTCACATTTCCAGCATGGATGTTAGAATGCTGAGTATCACAGAAGTGTAGCCAGGCTGTTTGCCAGGTCCCATAGCTCTGTTCTGTAGCTGTTTTCCAAAGGCTGTGATATAAATGCCTTCAATTCTTGCACAGTTGCCACCATTTTCATCAGACTGAACTGCTGTGGAAAACTAACAAAGGAGTATATTTCAATGAGACTCCAATTAAATACTCTTGTTTTGACATATTTGCTTTGATAATAACTACTGCTAAGCATTTCTTTTTTTTCTGGGTCAGAATGAAAGTAAAGTCGCAGTCCAGAAAAGCTAAACAAAGCTGGTTCAGCAGCCCACTCTGTGGAATATTATGCAGTTGGGTATCTGTTTCAGAGAGGAGCTACAATTATTTCTTGCATAAATATTTAGATAGTTGCATGTGCTGAGAAACAAAGACTGTCCCAGATGTAAAATTGGGCAGGATGTCCCTCTAGAATATCACATTTTGCGTGGTTTAGATTTTGTGTATATCATAGCAATTATAAAACTGTACACAGTTTGTTCTATTAAAAACATTAATCTTGAACTTTACCCTTTCTGTTGGCATCTAATTTCCTTATGGTTTATGGGAAAAATATGTTAAATTACTTCTGGGTTTCTTTTTAGAAGTCTTCTGTCCAGATGTTATCTGTCTGCCTCTGCATCCCTGAATCACTTTTTAGTGCACTGTAATTCAGAATGGTTTTTGTGAGCAACACTGCATTCAGTGTCCAGAATGAACAATGAGTATAAATATCAAGAAGGAAATGTGCAGTTTTTGCATGCTCTTTTCTAATTATTTTTTTTTAAATTACAGAGTAAAGAGATTTCATTTCAGCTTCACGAAGACTTAATGAAAGTACTTAACGAGCTTTACACAGTAAGTACAGTTACTTACTTAGCTTATCTTATACAAATTCCATATCAGACTACTTCTGTAGCTTTTAAGTGGAGTTTCATCAAATAAATTTCCCCCAGTAGAGTTGCTTATTTTTTGTGTTTTACAGAAGCCTAAACTATATTTTTGAAAAGACTACTCACTTGTTTAAAATACTTATGCTAATGCTTTCATAATTACTCCTTACTTTCAACCCTTATTTTCACCCTAGACTCTGGTAAGCCAATTTAGTATAAGTTTTGTTGTTTATTAATTTCTACTCAGAGCTTACTAGAGCAAACTTCTTCCTTTTCTGCATTGTTTTTGTCCATGCTTCCATCTGCTTAATTTGACTTGTGGACTACACTCTAGTAAAAAATCATAGGTGTTTGCAGATCCAGTGCTGTGCTGTCTAATTATTACTTACATGCCCTTCCTCATCCCTGACTGGGATAAGTAAATAATGAAAAGAAAAACAAAGGATTTTGTAGACTTTCCATGCCATTTAGAGAGATCAAGAAAAAAGCCACTGTGAACATTCTGGCATGCTCCTGCTAATCCATAGGAAAATCCACGCTCCTGCTAATCCATAGGAAAATCTGAGAGAATTTAGGTCTGAACCTGTTTTCTTGTTTGAAACCTGTTTACACAACTTGTTACTGCAAAACAATGTCTTGTCTACCTGATAACTATTTCCCTAGCTCTTTTCTGAGGGGATATGTTGTGAAAAAGAAAAGAAGCAATAATTACCCTTTTTGTAAAACACAGCTGTAGAATTAAGTAGAATTGGTGATATGCATCTCTTATAAACGCCTGTTGATTCCTGCTCATTGAGAAAGATGTACATTTAAATTCTCTTTTTTTTGTCTGGAAGAACTGAAACATATATGCTCCAGTACCCTGCATAATAATCAGTTCTGTTCCCCATCCTCAAGACCTGGAGGACCATAAAACAATTTTACAATGTTGATATCAAAAAACATTTGTGAAGTTTAGGAAACTAGCAGTGATCACTTCTCCATAGGCAGAGCTCAAACATTACTTTTGTGCATCTTGATGATTTTTCTTTGGACCTAGGGAAAATTGTGCAGCCATCAATGGATGAATTGAAGAACATTTGAACTCAAGAACAACTTAGGTGACAAAAAGGAGATCCAAAGAAAATAAGTCATTTCTTTCTGCCCCGAGTTCTTTTGAATTGTTATGGCTGCAGATTCCCAAAGCCTTCCTAAACCACCACTTTTTTTTTTTTATAATTCAGGATTTTCTTTGGGCTTTATTTTGTCTGAAACCACCATGATTTTGTAGGGTGTGATACTGCAAAGCCTTCTTGGCTGAGGCCTGTAGTCAGTGAAGTGTTCTGGGATCAGCTTCTGCAAAGTAGTGATAGCTGCAGACAATTCACACAGCTGCAGGGGCTCAGCGACTGCAGGAGCCCTGGCACAAGTGGGACTGCAGTTCTGAATAAGCCCTGAAGATACAGTCTTGTTTCAATTAAACACTTGCATAACCCCAGTGTCTGGTGAGGCTTGGGATTAGTTCCTGTGCTCCCAGGGTAAGGAAACAGTGAAGCATGTGCTAAAATACTTTTCAGAAGTAGAAGTGAAAATCTGCAGGACTGGACTTTGGTATTTTCACTCCTTTTCTTCGCAGTAGTGCTGTGTCATCAGATTTAATCAGATGATAACTTTATATTATGGGTTCCAGTGCATGCTAATTCCTTTCTCGGAATTTAAGATTTATTTTTTAAATGGGAATATTTTTTATGTTATAAAAATTCTGAATTTGTCCACAATTTGAGTCAGGCTGCTGCTGCAAGGTGGTTTCTTGGGATGGAATTTACTTCACCTGATTTTCAGACATCTGCAGTGTACATACAAATATCTTGGCATGCTATCTGGATTCTAGTTAAAGTCCCTGGAAATCTAATATGGGCAGATGGGATCCCTTTAATCAGATACAAGAATCTGCTTCAGATTAAGTGATCTGTACTGTTAACTTCATTGTCCAGCTTTTCATTGATTGCAAAGGGCTTGGTCAGCTGTATATGTCTACATTTACCTAAATAAATAGCACATAATAAAGTGACAATATGGTGCAGAGTAGCATCTGTTTCACTGTTTGAAATGTTTAGAATGGTCATCATCATATCTGTGTATTATATCTGCTCTTGTACATAAAGACAGAACTGTATCTAGACAGAAGGGGACGTCATGTGCAGGTTTTTAATTCTTTATGATATTTACTGGGTAGAGAATAAGGTCATACTTATCAGAACAAGTATTGACAGTTTTAATCTCCAGCAGCAGCATTTCTCAGTCACAAAAAGTAGATGCTATCTTGTGTGCCCTGTGATTTATAGAGGGGGTAAAAAGTAAAAAAAAAAATAAAAAATTAGTCTTACTATTGTGAGATAAATCATTGTGTCCAAAAAGAGGAAATTAATTTCAAGTATGTGAGCAATATACTAATACTGAAGTCTCCCCTACTACTTAGTTCTGGTTTTTTGAAAGGAAAGATGCCTTCATGAAGTATTACTTAAAATGTAATGTCATACTGGCATTTAAATACCTCTCAAGCATTTGAGTAAGGGACAAGTATCGATGCTTTTCATATGTATGAAGATTTAATAATCTGCTTATTTCTTATCATCATGACTTATCTTAAAACAAAGGTCTGTAAATTAAGGCCTTTGGCTTGTGCTGTCCTACACATCATATACAGGATTCTTGGAAAAATAGAACAGGAGCAGGTGAACCACAACTTCAGAAGATGTTCTCAGAACAAAGAAGGCTTATTTTGCTGGATTAATCAGAATTTTATAAGGGAAAACTTAGTTTCTAATTTTCCATCTCTTCAATGTAAAGGTTTTTAAAATGTTACATTATATAGGTTTTCTACATGTTTTATGACAAATAAAAATGCATTTTAAAACACTATATTTTCAATTTTCAGTATTCATGGACTTTTAAATTAGGACTGAAAATATAATTCTAAAATAATTGAATAGCTAAGCTTCGTATTGTATCTTTACAAGTTCAGTAAATTGTGACTGGCAAATACTTTTATAACTATGCCTGGTTTCTCCATGGGTGTGCCAGACAGTATTTTCAGGGCTGAAGAATCCCAGCAGCTGCACTCCTCTCTTACTCCTCTCCTTATCACGCCTTCAGCCATTGCAAGTCCCATGTTTTAGATAAGAGTGTAAGCTATAGAAACTAAAATGAGGTGTACCTTTTGAGTGAGAGAGGATGGGGAAAAGGGAGCACAGTTAGTTGTGTCACACACAGGAGTTTTTCCTGGCCTTTACAGGAAAAAAAGTTGGTCAAACCGAAAGCTGGAAGATGTTTGGTTGTATTTTTTTGTGAATTGATTGATTTAGAAATCTTCTTGCTGAGAGACAACAGATTATTGACTTTGCAATAAATTATCTTTGCAACATAGAAAACTCCCCCTTCAAAATCTTCTTCTCTTTCTCTGGGAAGCTAAAATACCTTGCCTTGTTAGATCAAGTACTGGTATATACAGTAGTGTCTGAGTGATGGGGAATGACAGGAAACAGAAGGTAGGCAGACTCTTGGCTTGTATTGGAAAGAGGTCTTCACTGGACGTACTTAGAGGTCAGGACATATTCAAAAGTGTCCTCTAAAGACATCAGGAAGGTCAGAAGTTTGCTAAAAATACAGAGATGTTCCAGTAATAAGACTGAGGGCAAGCGGTAGATAAAAGTGATGCACATCATAAAAGTATATCTTCTTGTCTCCCACTTGGCTTTCCAGATTAATCCTACTGGCATCACACATTTCACAAGCAATGCACATGTAAAGCTCTGAGAAAAATGAAAAAGTAGGGACAGTCCAGAGTAACTTGGATGTTAAAAAAGACAGGGCTGCTGTTCCACTTGCATTTTGCATTGGTTTATCTTACTCTTTAAAAATCTTGGCTGTTTAATTTTTCAAGGTAGTTGCTGCCAGATTTTCTTTTTTGCTTTGGTGAAATAACATAGAATCTGAATTCTTTTTAAAAAGTTGCGTTCTACTTACTGTGGCACATCAGAGATCTGAGAAGGTAATCTCGTGTTGATAGTAATATATAAATAACAATTCCTAAAACCACATCAGAGTTTGGCTTGGAAATGAGTGAACAGGATGCTGACAACTGCTCATATGGAGCTTGCTTAACTGCTAGATGCCACTGGTGTAGTAAAATTGGCATAAGATTTTACTTATTTCTTGTGCGAAGCACTCACCCAGTTTAATGAACCCCTTGTGACTCCACCTTCTGAGAACTCACAGCTTAGCAGAGACAATTCTAAAACAATTCTAACATGATAAATGCACTGGGGATGAGCTACTGCTCCAGGAAATTCCTATTTCCTGAGAAACACTATGAAAAGGCTCTTAATTATGCAGTTTTATTGCAAAAATAAATTACATGTTAACACAGTAGTTTCAATATATTTTAACTCTGTAGCATTCAGTCTTGCCTCGGTTTGAGTTTTCTAGAAAATAAATATGCGTGTGGAGAAGGAAAGCCAGTCCCCTGCTATGGGAACATTCTTCACTTACAGCCCATAGAAGTACAGCACTAATTACTGTCTTGCCTAGATAGCAACTGTGGGGTTAAATAAAATAATTATCCAAGGATGTATTCTAGTGTGTCTTTCCTTATGATAAATGCCTTCTTCTGCTTTAAACCTGTTTGCTGAGCTCTTACAAATGATGCTGAAACTTTGGCACAAAAGTTGAGATGTTTATACTACTAAATGAACAGTCTTGTCACCTACAAATGTGAGAGTACATAGCTAGGGTAGCATGATCTTTTTCATCTGCTTGTAGCCTGACACAGTCATCTGACAGAACTATATGTTTTACATCACTGAATCAGCAGCATAATCCTGCTAAATTTATAGGCGATAAACTCAATATTTAATTTTAGGAAGATAGTAGTATGCATTTAACAGTGCTGGTACACTACCGTGGAGAGATGCAGCAAATATCATGATGACAGTTCAGCATCTGCAAAATTAGAAGCTTGCTCTCTTTTTTTCAGTGCATACTTGATGGCTGATCAATAAGCACTTTGGAGACTAGCTAAAGTCAGTTCAATGATGGATACTCTCACAGATAGTCTGTCAGTTCAACAGTTTGGTGGACATTTGAGAAGCATTATTACTTGTTTCATTATAGTATTTATAGTTCAGATAACATATCTGTGAATCTCTTGCATGTTCACAGATCAGAGGCCTACAAATCTCAGAACTTTTCATACAGTAAGTCTATTTAGGAAAGCCTGTTAGAGTGTTTAACAATATCTAACAGTCTTTAAAACTCCTAGCCAAAAGGAGGATGTATTGTTAAGGGAAAGAATCATATATGCAACTTAGGCTGCAAATTCTACACTAATTTGTTGAGGAAATACTTGGAAGCTAACTCCCTAGCTTATTCCTGTTTATTTTTCCATACGTGTCTCTCTAATGCTTTCTCAAATTAAGTTCAGCTGCTGCAATATCAGCTCTTAAAAAAGCATTGACACATTATGAAAAAGGCGGGAAAATCATGAAAAAGTTTTCCCCAAAGGCTTGCAAAATAATGATGTCTCTAGTGTATGAGATAAGTGGTGTTATCAACATAACAAACTGGGCAGGAGTCACGTGCATAGGCCGATCACTGCCCTTTACAGAGTATATACTGATTCCTAAGCTGATGAGGCTTGGTAGGATGGGCTCTGACTGATGTCCAACCCTGTGAATACAGAGAGAGGGCTTATTTTTGAATTTTAGTTACTTAGGAAACCATTTGTCCCAAGAACTTGTGCAGAGTTTGTTGTGAGAACGTGGATTTCAAGTAGACATCTTGGTTCTGCGTGAAGGCTGTGAGCTCCATGTAGTTCTCCCACAAAACTTGCCTTTCAGTTAGTGTAGAGTGAGACACTCTGGATTTGGTAGCATGTGTTGTAAGCAAGCAATGAGAGGAAGAAATACCCCTTGGTGATGTGAAGCTAGTGTAGTCAGTGTGGAGACTTTGGTGAGAGCAGTGATACACTTGTACTCCTTCAAGTAGTGCTGCTTTCAACAAGGAAGCAAGCTGAAGTGGCAGCCACTGCAGAAGGACATTTATGCCTAGTCTGCTAGTCTGTTTAAAAACTTCAATGATTACTGCTTTTGGCAAGCAGAACAAATCCTTTTTTCACCACTTAGGTGCTTTGAGATGGTTAGAAAATTTCGAGATATATTTGGTACAGAAACACAGAATATGCTGAGTTGGAATGAATCCACAAGTATCACTGAGTCCAGCTCCTGGCCCTGTATAAGACCATCCCCAAAAGTGACATCATGTGCCCAAGAGTGTTGTCAAAACACTTCTTGAACTCAGGTAGGGCTCGGTGCAGTGACCACTTCCCTGGGAAGTCAGTTCCAGTGCCCAGCCACCTTCAGGGTGAAGAACCTTTTTTTGATATCCAACTTAAACTTCCCCTGACAACTTCAAGCCATTCCCTTGGGACTTGTCGCTGATCACCACAGAGTAGAAATCAGTGTCTTTCCCTCACGAGGAAGTTGCAGATGGCAATGAGCCCTCCTGTCAGTCTCCTGTTCTCCAGGCTGAACAGACCAAGTGATCTCAGCTGCTCCTCATACAGCCTCTCCTCAAGGCCCTTCACCATCTTTGTTGCCTTCCTTTGAGCACTCTCCAATAGCTGTATATTCCTCTTCTATTGTGGCTCCCAAAACTGCACACAATACTCAAGGTTAGGCTGGCTGCTCCTTTGCCTGGCTGGCAATGCTGTTCCTGATGCCTCCCAGGACACAGGTGGCTCTCCTGGCTGCCAGGGAACTGCTGACTCATTCAACTTGCCCTAGACCAGGACCCCTAGATCCCTTTCTGTGACACTTCCCTCCAGCCTCTCTCATTCCTCAGTCTGTCCATTCTTCCAGGGTTGCCCCATCCCATATACAGAGTCTCAACACCTTTCCTTTGATGAACTTCGTGAGGTTGGTGATTGGCCACTTCTCTTAATTTGTCGGGGTCTCTCTACAGGGCCTCCCTGCTTTGGAGGGAGTCAGCAGCTCCTCTCAGTTTTGTATCAGCTGTGAACTTGCTTAGTATCCCTTCTAGTCCTGTATCCAAGTCATTAATGATGTTGAAGAGCATGGGACCTAAGATAGCCCTGCAGAATGCACTAATGGCAGGGCCATTAGCGCCACTCTGATGTCACCCCATTCGCACTATAACTGTGCCTAATGAATGGGCCAGTTGCTCACCTAGCACATGATGTGTTTATCCAGCTGTGTGCTGGGCATCTGATCCACATGGATACTCTGAGAGACAGTACTGAAAGATCTGCTGCAATCCAAGATGACATCAACTGGCTTCTTGGTCAGCTAGGTGGGTTACCTTGCCATAAAAGGAAATTAAGTTTGATCAACAGGACTTCCCTCTCATGAAGCTGTGCTGGCTCTGACCAGTGGCTGTGTTGTCTTTCAAGTGTTACTCAGTACCTCCCAGAATAATCTTCTGGCTTTACCAGGCACTGAGATGAGATTGGGAGACCTGTAGTTCCCCCCTTTTTACCCTTCTTGAAAACTGGGGTGACATTTACCAGCTTCCAGTCAGCCCGGACTTTGCCAATTCCTGAGACTGCTCAAAAACTGAGAGAGGTTTTGTGATGTCATCAGCCAGCTCTTGGGGAATTCTTGGGTTAATTCCATCAGGGCCCATAGTTCTCTCCACAGGCAGAGTACAAAGAAAATAACTTTTTTAGGTGGTAAGACACATTAGTTAGTCTTGTCCCACCAACTAAGAAGTCTCTAGAGATGACGCAGAACAAAAGATAAAAAACGAAAGCAAACACCTCTAGCCTTATGAAAAGAAACACTTGGAAGACTTGAGTAGAAAGGCCAAAAGAAAAGGGCAGAACCTTGCTTTTAATTTCATTTCCCCATCATTTTTATTAAGAGCCATATCACTTTCTGTGCTTCTCTGTTTTATTGTATAAACTATTTCTTTAAAAAGTCTGTTTCTTCTCTTTGCAGTAATACTTTTGTATGAGCTGTATGAGTGAAGCTCCCTGGTACTGATTACTGACAGCTTTAATAGTGCCATTGGAACAACACAGGATATAGGAGACTGAACATGCTATTTGGATAAACTGGGAACATTGCATACCTCAGCCCTGCGGGCTTGCCTTCTCTTCCTAACCCAACTTTCTCCATTTCTGGGGGTTTTTTCTGCCTCATCTGTGCAGAGGTGAACTGGTGGGGCAGCAGCTGTTCCCAGCAGGTGTAGGCAGTGTTTGGGCAGGGAGCTCTGTGCTCTGCATGGGCCTTGGAGTGCAGTGTGCTATAGAGGGGCAGCCACAATTACACTAATTACACAGTCCTGCTCCAGGAAGTTGGGTTTTTTTCACCACAGAGCTGTAAGCATATATTCCTTAAAATAAAAACAGGGCCACTTTTTAGTGCCTGTATCCAACTGTTTTACCTTACTACAGGAAGCTGGTGAAGAGTTGTCTGTTTTATTTTTAATATCAGTGTCATCAGTCTTAAGTAATGGCATATACAGTTATGGTGTATTACATACATTGTTATGCCAAATTGCATCTCTCTGAAAGCATCTGTCTTTCTGTTGCACAGGACTTGAGATAAGCATCAGTTCAGCCACCCACTGGCATGGCGTACAGTTGGTTTGTGTCAATCCATGCTAAGATGTGCTATAGTGAATTTGCAATATCTTACTGTAGTGTCACCTGTTTTGCCACTATATGGATACTCCTTAGGCTGTATCTAACCTAACCACTCAGTTACAAAAAGTACATTCTCCCAAAGGAATATTTCAAGGCGGCTTCCCAAAACTGTTGGTCTCCTCTGTGGGTCACACAAGACCTGGTTTGATTCCTCCCTGCCTGTGTGTCCTTGGAAATGTGAGTGGTTTGCATGGCCTCTGCCCAAATATGTGCTGGTGAGAGCTCTGGCACCCTTTAGAAGAAGAGAGGAGGCCTCTGGCTGCCTGAGGATACCTTCCTGCTTTGTTCAGTGCTCTGAACTTAAGACAGCAACACAACAAATCAAACAACAACAGACTGGGGAAGGCAGAAAGATGCATCCTTTGGTGGAAGTGGGCAGAGACAGCCCTACCCAACAGAGGTGGGGGGGTATATGATTGATTGCTGTCCACTATGCAGTATACAGGCTGAGGTTTTTCTTGCTTGAAGCAAAAAGGGAAGACTGGGCTAAACCAGTCTCTTTCCTCTTTGTGGCCTGTGCAAGCAATGTATTTGCATACTGGCAACCCAAGCTCTCTCATCTGCATACCCAGCACGTGTGTAGAGAAAAGATACTTTTGGGTCTATGGGGAAAACATTTTCACAACATATATATCAGGCAGCTCCTTCTTCAGTTCTCATCTGGTTTTACGTCAGGCCCAGTCTGCTGGCTGTGCAGCGGGCAGGCACTTCTTTCCAGGCCATGAATAGCCATCCAACAATCTGGGGATTTGCTCCCAGGCCAAAGATTCCCATTCCCTCTCCTTCCTTCCTTCCTTCCTTCCTTCCTTCNTCCTGCCTTCCTGCCTTCCTTCCTGCCTTCCTGCCTTCCTTCCTGCCTGCCTTCCTTCCTTCCTGCCTTCCTGACTTCCTGCCTTCCTTCCTGCCTTCCTTCCCCTCTCCTCAGTGCTGAAGGGATCCTTCTGCTTTCAAAAGTCAATGTCCACAGCCAAGCTGTTACTTAACCCAGAAGATAGTTATATAGATATATATGTATCAATATTATTTAATTTTATACATATATATAGATATAGATACATAGATCTGATAGTGTCACAGATTTAGTTTTGTTGTTCATATTTTAGATTTTCACTTGAAGACAAGAATACTGACATTTAATAAGAATGGCTTTTTTCTTTCCTATCAAAAAAAATGAAAGAAAAATTCCCTATTTGGAATACTGTTAAATGAATCAGAAAAAAAAAAGCAACCAAAAGTTCTCAGTCTTCACTGGCAAAGAAACTTACCTAAGATCCATGTTTATAAGTCAACATTTTGCTCAAAGACCCTGTGATTTTTCTGTAGATACCTTTATATTTTCATTCTCTTCAACTCTCCTTTGACTCTTGCCTTTTGCAGGTCATGAAAACATACCACATGTATCATGCAGAGAGCATCAGTGCAGAAAGCAAACTGAAGGAGGCAGAGAAGCAAGAAGAAAAACAGATTGGGAGGTCAGGAGACCCTGTTTTTCATATTCGACTAGAAGAAAGGCACCAGAGACGGAGCTCTGTGAAAAAGATTGAAAAAATGAAGGAAAAAGTAAATAATCCTTTTATTTACCTTCATTTGAAATAAATTCAGTGCATTTCTGATGTTCTTTGGCATGACATTAGACAGAGAAATCCAGCTGGGATATAAAATTAATAAGCAAGGTACACATAATAAACTAGCAGTGCGTTTTAGATAACTTGACATAATTTCAGTTCATAGAAAGGAATACTTCATTCCTAATATAATTCTTATTATAAAGTTTGTCACATTTGAAACAAAAAACTAAGTTTTCACTTTGTGTTATACTTGTTGTATGTATAACAAGCTGGAAATTAAGATTCTTTCTTGTTACTAAGAGTGTGTGCTTAAATTGGTACCATTCGTGCTGCATACCAAAAATGAAGTAATTAAAATACATTAATATGTAATGTCTTTCCTAGCGTCAAGCAAAATATTCTGAAAACAAGCTGAAATCTATTAAGGCCCGTAATGAATACCTGCTCACCCTTGAAGCAACGAATGCTTCTGTTTTCAAGTATTATATTCACGACCTTTCGGATTTAATCGATGTAAGTATTGGCATGTTTGTATTTATGTTTATTCTGTTCAGGAATAGTACTTTTTTTCAGTTTTAAAGGGAATATATTAGTCATATGGATTGCCTACAGTACACTCGCTCTTTATAATATTTTATGCTACAATCAGAAGTTTTTCCCTTATTTACACAAAATAAAGTTGCAGTAAGATGCTGAACCCATTCCTTTAAAGTTCAAACATTGTGTTTGCTCCCCATGTGTCAATAGAAAATACAACATTTCCATTACGTGCAATCTGTGGGATCTAAATATTTTTACAAGATAAGCTTAAGTGGTCATCTAATGGTATTTAATTCAAAAGAAGCAATTTCTTCCATGTTTTCAAAATTCTTTAGCTTCATTCATTTAGTCATTGAATCGTACATACAGTGGTTTCTTTCTTCATGCATTTTAAAGAACAGACATAATCAATCCTGTACTCTATACTGTCAACACACTTGTTACTTATTTTCAGTAAGTTGTTTGTATGAGAACATCCTAGACGAATGAGGTCATAAACTAAGGTTGACTTGTGCCAGCACTTAATCTCTTGTATTACTGACATTTTTACATGATGCAGAGGGAGCGTTCTGCACCATTATCATGTCCCACCCTCTTTGTAGGCTGACTTTATATGTGATAGAGAAAATACAGACAGAAAACACAACCCCCAGAACATTCATTCATTAGAACATTCATTCAACATTCATGTCAGGTTAAATAGCTTAGTGGGTCTGCCTCTGTGGCCCATTTGAATGTCTAGATATTTGAATATGCTTGCTACTGCAACAGTAACATATGTTACTTACAATAGTAAACAACATTAATATACAGCTCTGGTTTCTAATATAGAATAAATTAATACAGAATTTGACAAGAAGTGTCTCTTTTCTACTGACTGGAGATGGAAAGCTTCACAGGGAAAGGGAAAAATGCCTTCTTGAGAAAAATGGACTAAAATAGCTGCATATACATGTTTTGTTATAAAAATAGTCATACTAAATACTAATTCTAAATGTCATCTAAATACTGATAGTCATGTTTTCTTTGCAATATCTAGTTTTTCTAGAATTTACAAAATCTTGCCTGAATTTGTTATAATTTTTCCTTTTCAAATGGTTTTGCTTCTTTTCTTTCTTGCTTTCCTATAAAAGATGGCAGTGAATATTTTTTGTGTTTTCAGTATTTTTTTTTCTGTCTCTATTTCAACATCTCTTTTATTCCTTTCCTAGTTGCTACTGCATATTTTCTCCTGATTCCTTCTGGTTTATTCTGTGGCCTGTCCTTGTCTAATCTGTATTCATCTACCTGTGCAACCTGCACCACCCATCTAGGGTGCCTAGGCATTTGTCTTGGTTTGTAAGACAGGTATCTGTCAAGGAAGGCAGGAACCTTCCTTGAAATGAAGAAAGAAAGAAAAATGTAAACCCCCACCCTTTCCCTCTGAATTATTATATTTCAAAAACACGGGGCTCTCAGCCAGAGATATGGGAATAGGAATAACAGTTCTTTACTTATATATATATATATATATTAAGGTAAACCAACAACAATAACTACAGTATTAACAACGGAACANGAGAGGAAGAAGCAGAAGCAGAAGGAACAGCCGCTCCGTCTGGATGATGGCAAAAAAACCTCCTCTCCCAGCAGAAACAGCTCCGAGAGTGTCTGTGCTGCCCTCCCAGAAGGACCCAACGAGCCCCGCTCCCCTCCCCCGCTGTCCCCTGGGCCCAGCAGATTCTTTGTCTTTTTAAGCACCGAAGATGTACCAACTGTCAAGGCTTTTCTCTCAGCTAAATGGGAAAAATTCCACTGGCTAAAAAAAAAAAAAAAAAAAAAAGACACCTAACCCCCAACAGCATTGAAAGCATTTAGTGGGACCTATAGGATGATTATCAGGGCAGAAGACAACGGACAGGCTGTGTACCTGCTAGTGTACCCCCCAAGTGAGAAGTTGACCCTACCTAATGGATGATTTTCTTGCTACTGCTTAAAGGATGGCAGACTTTTGGTCAGTAGTTAGGACTTGTCTCAAACATACAAACTTCATTAATTCTTCTTGGATTCTGGAAGAAAGGAAAGGTCCTTTTCTTTTTGTTTCCAGCACCCTCACCCCTTTAGAAGCTGGATAGGTGCTCATTTTGTCACCTCTCCTGCCTTCCCTTTCAGAGTTCACATTTCTCAGAGAACATCTCCAGTGTGTGTTTCTGCTTGGTCAGAACTTTATCAGGTTGGAAAATGCATCTGATTCTTATCCATTTCAGTGATGTCCACAAGGTTGCTGTAGCAGTGAAAACAGGGGAGGAGCCACAAGCCTGGAGCTTTACAAATAACTGGAATAAGTGAAGCTTTCTGTCCATACACACACTGAGCTAACACTCACTGGAGATAGTTTATGTAAAGGTATTTACACAACCATGAAGACTGGAGCTTCTAGTCTTTAGTAAAAATATACATTCTACGATATTTAATAACACAGAAAAATTGTAGCTACTCTCCCTGTCTTGAAAGCTATGGACCAGTGTACACAATAACATTCTCTTGGCAGAATGGCTTGAGAAATTCCTCTTCCCTAGGGAATTTAAGTGGAAAGTCTAGCTGCCCTTTGCATCACTGTTTTGTAAGAGTATGCTGTAAACATGTGCAACCAGAATTTGCTTTAGAGCTAATTTAATCCAGTTGTGAGCTTGTTTAAATGAAGTGTCTTTCAGACATTTGTATTTAATCAGAATATGCTGTGAAAGCATTGGTATTTAGACAGAATGTTTGCCACTTGACAAAGGAAACCCTTTTTGTAATTGCAAGAGTCTTGGCAAGGTTTTGGAGTTGTATCATTGGAATGTGAGACATGCTTCCCAGTAGCCATATGTTGCAACAGTCCAGACTACCTCATTGTGTAAATCTGGTAATGTACTAGTACAGCTTGGAGTTTTCAGAGCAGTGGAGGTGATTTCATTCTTTGCCCTCTATTTTGTCCCACTTTGCTTGCCTGACTTCCTGTGCTTCCCTGAACTCTCTCTTATTGCCTGTACAGAAGGGGATTGCCTTTCCTCTTTGTCTGAATTCCAGTTAACATGGAAGAATTTAGATCTTTCCAAACTCTTGATGTTGCCCATAAATGAAATTGAATGTTTTCCTATGTTAGTGAAAAATATGTCTAATGACAATGGGATAAATACATGCTATTGCAGGTAGTAAACTGCTCCATAATTTTAGTTTTCTAACAAGGTTGGGGAGGATAGTGGAACTAGTAATTTTACGATAAAAAGAAAAATTATTTTCCATTTTGATTCCACTGCATTTTCCATATATGAGGCTTATAGGGAAAATCCTAAAATATTGTTCCCCTTCTGAACTCGGTATGAACTGTTGAACTCTGTCATTTCATTAACAGAACCCAGGGCTTCTGACTTAAAATCATGATGTGTTGCTCATTTTAAGCTCTTGTGATAAAAGCAGTATAAAAATATTGCTGGAGTCTTAGCTGTATGATTTAATGCATTTAGTGAGCTGACGGATGAGACCAACATTTGCAAAGAAGCAGAGAGATAAACAGGATTTGATATGCACAGTGTATTTCTGTCCTCTGCATGTTGTACTAGGGGAATTTGAATTTTCTGTTAAATATTTCTTCTCTGCTGACTAGAGTGGGATCTAGTTCAAGTACAGGACAGAATTAGTTATTTTCTTTATTTGTACCTATAAAAAACAGTAAAGATTAGCTGAATTAAATAAGCTTTACCTAGTATGTTGAATTTTTGTTAAGGTTTTGTGTTTCAGAGGAACAACAAACTATACAATGCTGCCAGTCTGACTGTTAGTGCCAGCATCTGTCCATATGACACATACTTTTACTCATTTACATTCATTAAATTTGTCTTAGTGTAAGAGGAGGGTAAGGACCTTTTTTCTTACTATGCATTTTTGTTATCTGCAGATGAATACTAGGAAATAGTGATCAAAACAACTTTACTGTAGTTCTGCTGAAATAAATAAAACATTAGTGTGTTGATCTTTCTTAAAATGGAGTTTCTGAATCTCTAATTGCAGTATGCATGCTTTGGATCGTTAAGAAATTAAGGAACATTTAGCTATTGTGAACTTTATTCTGTGAAGTTCTTTATTAATCATTCATAAAACCAAGTTTAAAACTAGGGTAAAGTGTGTGCAGCTCACAATCTTTGTTACATAAGTTGTCATAAATACAGTATGTACTCCTAGATCCCTTTGAGTTGAATGTGGATATCTTTGAACCAGAATACTTAGAAAGTGACTTATTCAGACATTAGGGTTTCTTTATGAATTTCTCTCTCCATTGACATGAGAATTTTATTACTGTTCCTGAAACAATATTAAATGAAATAAGAGCAGCTTGGTTTGGTTGAAGCTCTGTGCTAAGCACTACAGTTTGTTTTGTTCAAGCCTAAATATACTCTCGAGTACAATAAAGGCAGTAAATGCTCTTGAGACTGCTTCAGATTTAATTTCAAATAAGAATAAAAAGCAAATTACAAAATTAATTTTTCACACAGATCCCAAATGCATCCCTCATCTCCCTTCACCCAACCAAAAGTCTTTATGAATCCAGAAATGCAAACAAACTCAAAGTCTCTGGCTTCTTTCTGTTATTTTTCATCTTCATCTCTTACTGCACCAAGTGACATCTGGTCTCTCTAGCCCACAGATAGGTAGCAGGTCCGTGGGTAGATAACCACCCTGGCTGTAACCTCAATGTGCTGAGTAGTGAACCTCTGAGACTTGTATTTATTTAGGCTGACACTGTGGTCGCTCGCTTGAACTGTAGAAGTCTTTCCACAAATCTAATTTTTTGTGAAAATCATGTAAATATATGTGCATGTGTGTGTGTAGACAACTCTCTTTTCTAAACCATCTTTCCAGCAGGTGAAAACAGTACATTGCTTTCTCAGTAGCTAAGATACTATGACAGAGCTGTTTCCCTGTTATGATCTATGTCTCCAGATTTTGGGGAAAGTGGGCTATTTCCTGTGATGTCTGAGTATTTAGTTTTGCTTTTAAAAAATAACTTCCCTCATACAAATTGTATTTTTACATAAGTAATTGAAGCAAAATTCCAAATTCAGATGTTTTTCATTCCATCCAATGAGACTCTTGTGATAAGGCATTAGTTCAGGATCTGCATTTAATTTTTGTTTTCTCTCCTGGAATTGGCATTGCAAGAAAATGTCTTAGCCTGGCAGGATACTCTGCTTCACTTGAAAAATCCTCTTCTTGTGTGAGAGGCTGTATTTGTTGCCTTGTTCAGATGTCACCACTTGCCAAAGATGATCATGATGATAGCGACTGAGTAGATTAAGGGTTAAACAATGAAGTTGTGTCACAGCGTAAAAGCTTCAGTCTTATATTCCAGCTTGCAAAGAAGCTGAATCAGAAACTCACACAGCTCTAATTGTAAATCAATAAGCTTTCTAGTAATACTCAGATTAATCCACTAGAGCCAAAATTCAGGCTGTAGTTTTATAACACATGGGTAGTTGGCAATGCTAAACCTGGCATTGCCCTCTATTTCTAATTCCTTTTCAGTTTAATCTTCCATGAGATCTTTCTGAAACTAATGCACATGAAATAAAACAGCTGTCCCAATTCACTTTCTTATCAGCACTTTTAGGCTGTCTTTTTCATCCAAGATAGTGAATTAAATATGAGATCTGATTTGACATAGAACAAGAGAAAAACACTAAGAGACTTTTCCTTTTAGAAACAATATTTTTGAGGCTGGTGTTCACTGAAATATAGATGCACCTCATTATGAAAGTTGAGTAACTGTTTTAGTTAGTGTAACACAAATTTCCATTTTATAAATGCAAAAGAGAGAGGTTAACATATGTGTATTTGATTGAACATGACATATTTTTCATTTTATTTGAATGGTTCAGCATCATTTTTTGGAGACCCACTGTCCCATCTGCAGTCACTACCTGGAGTTCTTGCTAGGAGTGAAAACTTAGTCTTTCTGGAAGATTTGTTCTGGATAAAACAGCTCTCTGTTAGATTTCAGAGAGCACCTTCATCACTACTCATTAGCATACCCAAGACAAGGTGTGGAGTGTTTAATTCCCTTCTATTAATCAGTGAAGTGTTTAATTCCCTTTTACACACAAGTTTTGGTATAGTAAATAAGTTGAAAGGTCTTTTCCTTCTCTCCTTTTTCGAATAAGTAAGATGAAAAGGAGGGGAATGTGATCCAATGAGTGCTGTGGGGTTTGTAATGGTGAGGGAGGTACTCATATAAACAGTGCATATATGCAAATAGGGTACATTGGACTGAGTTCAAATTGCCTCTTTACCCAGCTTCATAGTTACCTTGTGAGCCTTGCAGGGATGGATGTCTTTAGGTTGTGGATGGGCACCGAGGAGGAGTGGCTGGGGACTGAGAGATGCCCTAAAGCAGAGTGCTCTGGCCAGGCCTTGGCCTCTGCTGGGGGCAGGTCTCACCCGTTTGAATGAAGAGTGCTGCTTTGTATGCAGCTGTTAGCAAACTGATGTGCTGCTGTTGAGGTGACATCTCCCCTTACCTGGGGGCTCATTGAACAGAAATTAAGGGTATTTACCGTACAATTTAGGGAAACAATCGGATATGCTACTGCTGTGGCATGTTTAAAACATATTCAGCTGTTCTCTAAAATATTAACAAAACATGAATAATGCAAGATGGGGATGTTTAAAATTCAAGAACAAACACAACTTTATGTTTTACCAATTATGTTTCAATTACATTCCATTTTGTATAAAAAAAGGGTCATAAATTATGACTTTCTGCATTTAGTAACATGATGTACATTGCTGGCTCTTTATGAGCATGGGAAATAACGTGTTTACATTAAATACATTTTCATGATCAGGGAAAGATGCTAAACCCTTCCTGTTGTATCAAAAAGCATTTTAGATGGATTGCTTATGCTCAAGGTATTTGTGGAGGTTTTTGTTTTGGGCACAGGCATGGTAAGCAAGAATTGCTTCTAGTTCACTTTGCTGCTGTCATTAACTTAGATGACAGTTATGTTAGAATGTGTTTAAATAGGTGATTCAGGGCTAACAGATGCTATTGATACTGAAAAGCCCACTTATGTGTGGAGTCCCAGACTTTTTTTATATAAATACAGTGCCTGCACTTCTGTATCTGATAAGCAAACTGTCACACATGTACACTTAATCTCTTTTCTAAAACTGTCCATTAATCTTTGCAACAGATTGAGGATGCTAAATACTTACTATCTTGACCCCAGTAGTGTATTTCAATTTAGAAGATACTTTGTTAAATACTTCAAAGATAGAAAAATCTCAGGACAGAAAATTTTAGTGACCGTTTCTGGATTGTGATATTGGAATTGCATTCCTCCTTTTAAATTTGTTTCTCTTTTCCCTTCGTTGTTTTTTTAGTGCTGTGATCTTGGATACCATGCTAGTCTGAACAGAGCCCTAAGAACATACCTTTCTGCAGAGTATAACCTTGAAACTTCCAGGCATGAGGGATTAGACATCATTGAAAATGCAGTTGACAGCTTGGAGCCACGCAGTGACAAGCAGAGATTCATGGAAATGTACCCCACTGCTTTTTGTCCGCCAATGAAATTTGAGTTCCAGTCTCATATGGGTGATGAGGTCTGTACACTGACAAGTATCCCCACATTGACTGTTTCTGTATACCAGGATAGAGAATTTATCCTTTACCAAACCCTTTTACAAAGAGTTTGGTAAAAGCTACGCAAAAGTCGTTGGATCAGCAATAACATTTTGCAAAACGTGTAGCACTGTGTATTGCTTCAAAGTTCTCATGTAAAAACTGTAAAGTGTTACTATATTCTGTGTCACTCATAATGACATTACTGTAATTTCTCTGGCCAACCTGTGCTCAACTCAACACCACTGAAAGCAGTGACTTAATGTCATTCCTGCCTGCATCACTCATAACACAGTTTGTGGGTGCTACTTGAGAGCAGCTACAGAGCCACTACAAATTATTCATGCTACAATACAGCCTTTTCCCCTTCTTCTTCCCCTATTTTATTATCTGGAGATTTCAAGCATTCTGGGTAGCTCTGTTGTGCTACACCAAAGGCCAGTAGCAAAGCTGAATTTGAAATAACCCAGGTACATTTTTTTTTCTGAACATAACTCCAGGGTTTGCATTTCTGTGTGGTACAAGAGCAACACATACAAAAAGGCTGTGCTCTTTATTCATAAGCTGTAGTACATACTTCCACACCTTATAACACATAAATACTTTAAATTTAGATAGGCACATTTTATTGTCTGCTTTTTTAAGTTTTAATGGCTTTGGTAGGAATTCACCTGGTTTTAACAAGAACAACCGAAGACTATGGACTGGTTTTTTTAATTACTTGCATCTTACAGCTTTTTTTTTGATTCTTTGTTAGGTTTGCCAGGTCACTGCCCAGCAACCTGTGCAAGCAGAGCTTATGCTTAGGTATCAACAACTACAGTCACGATTGGCTACACTCAAAATTGAAAATGAGGAGGTAAGACCTATGTCTACAAGGGCTAAGCATTGACCATAATTTTCAGGAAGGTGCAATGTTTTCTACTTTGCCAGAAGCATGTAAATAACCCTGAAGTGGTTCCAATCTGTATAAGTGATTTTGAAAATCAAATACTGACACATATGCTAAGGTAGGTCCTCAACTTCTTTACAGAGATTTGGAAACTTTGTCTTTTACCTATCCATACATTCACAATTCAGAGTTCCACATTTTGCAGATGCTTCAGTGTAAACTTGTTAGAGCACATATTTTTAAGTTCTTGTGAAGAAAGCCACTGAGAACAGTTATTGTCTTCTGTGAGCACCCTCTGTCCTGTCCTCAACTTGCTGCTTCTGTAGTACAAAGGAATTGGAACAGTCTTTTGTGGTAACTGACTCAAGATCTCTTATGCTTTCAGCTACAGCTATTTATAAACATGACTAATGAAGGACTGTGATGGGAACAGCTCACCTAACAAAATAAAATGCATTTTTTTGTAAAATATGGAAAAAAACTATGCTGTTCTCTTTCCCCTGCTCTGGCAGCGGAAATAAAATGCACTTTTATCACAATTAAGGCAATATTGAAGTCCTTCAGTTTAAATGAGAATCTGTTCCTAAAGGAAAAGATAGAAATAATTTGATTTCTTCATGTGTTTTACTGATAAGTTTTCAGGATGCCAGTTTTTCTCATTCTAGTTTGTATGTTGAATGTCTACAATAAAGTATTAATGTCCATGAGACATGCACAGTAGTCTTATAAAAAACAAAACACTTGCATTCAGAAAGCCTCTCAAGGTAACAAAGACGGAAGGAGAAAGATTATTTATTTCAGTGAAATGAAGTGCAGGGGCATAGAGGGAAAAATCATGTTTGACAGGCATGGAAGGAATATTTGCCTATACTGGAGTTGTGTATAGAAGTGTACATGATTTGGTTGACCCTACTAGAGACTCCATCTGGGGCAGAAATGGGAAGTAAATCACATCCTTGTGAATCTTACCAGTTACTTCATTGCACTGTAGAAACTGCATCGCTTGTCCACAGCATCCATGCTGGGTTTTCCACTATGAGCCGTGGTGCTTCATAGAGCATAGGAAGGGCTGGGAGTCTGGTGTAAATTGTTCTTTCTTGAGCCCTCTCTGTCAATGATGTATTCCACTTCTGCAGTCTAAACATCACTGTGTCCCTCATCATAGCACTGCACAGTGCAGGGTTGCAGATTTTTTTCCTGGAAGATCTCATTGTTCTGGCTGGATCTGGATCCCTGAATGTAAAGATTCTATATAACACATTTAGGAAAGCTGACCCTCCAGAGTAGTATATCATGTTTATTGCCTCCCAGATTAGGGACCTTAATCAAATCATGTCTCATTTCAATTCTAATTTTGAAAAAATGCTTGAGTGGGCTTCTAAGCCAACACAAGAGTACATCTGTGTTTGTGGATTAGACTATGGTAAAGCAGAGAACTAAATAGGATGCCTGTTACATAGATGTCTGTTACTGCTCACCTCACTTTTTACATTTGCACACCAATTTGTTTGGGTGAGTGTGCCGGAGAGTTACTGTGATTAATGAGCTTTCCTTCTAAGCTGTTATTTATCAGGCCTTTGGCAAACTCTGCTTTTTAATACCAGGTTAAGAAAACAACAGAGGCTACCCTGCAGACAATACAAGATATGGTCACCATTGAAGATTATGATGTGTCAGAGTGTTTCCAGCACAGTCGCTCAACAGAGTCTGTGAAGTCAACAGTCTCTGAGACATACTTGAGTAAGCCTAGCATTGCAAAAAGAAGAGCTAACCAGCAGGAAACAGAGCAATTCTATTTCATGGTATGTTGGTTGCTTCCTCATTCATGTGATGCAAGCCAAGCACCTGAAGTAAACATTATCCAGAATTTCCTGGAATTTATGTGTCATGCATAGTAACAGATTCATCTGCATCTCTACAGAAATTCAGAGAGTATCTGGAAGGTAGCAATCTCATCACAAAACTTCAGGCGAAACATGACTTGCTGCAGAGGACACTTGGAGAAGGTAAATATTACACAAGAAACTGAAAAGTGATTCCAAACTATACAGTGAACCTACTGAAATGCCAAAGATCTGCAGGGGAAAAAATTATGAAACTTAAAGCTTAATTGTTCAGCAAACATAGACTTGATTTTTACCAGTTACAGTTTTGATGCAGTGGTAAGAGTGCACACAATAAACTGATTTTATTTCAACACATACTTACCTCCACTGCACAGATGTTTTGACAAATGACTTTATTTGGCAACAGAACTATTGAATGAAAAATCTCGTGTCTGAAAGGAGAGCATCAGTGCAGGTTGATTTAAGAGTTGTGACAAATGTACTATTTCTAAATCCTAACAATTTCTGTTGACTTGAGGGTTTGTTAGGACCTGGAGGAGAGTGATCTTTTTAAAGCATACAGAATTATCTAGGATGCATCTTGTACAATGGACTCACTAGTTCAGCATTTCTGACATATAAACACTAATGTCCTTCCTGCAGCCTAAGAACTCAGTGGAGCATTTATCAAAGGTAAAAGGTGAAATCCTGACCTCACTATTGTCAGTAGTCAGTTTCTTACAGACTTAATTGAGTTGTTTTTTTTTACAAAGTATCTGCAGATTGTAAACTTAGGTAAGTGAGAAGTTCATGAATAGCTCTATATCTGTTGATTATCATTATTACACATAAAATTTTTCCATTATAAATTACAATAGAAGAGAATTATCCGTTGTCCTGAACACTCTCCACAGTTTTTAAAAAGTACATCTTAAAATCTAAGCCAAGTCAGCAGAAGTAAAGATCAAATGAAGTAAAGCTGAATTAAGGCAGTAATGAATCACACACTATGCACAGCTCCAGCCTCTTACCAGCCCTCCCAACTGGGCACTTCCTCATGGGCCAAAGGGAAAAGGGGAGTTGCAGTACAAACCTTGAGGACTAGACACACAGAATGGAACAGACTTGAAAGGAAGTGAGATTATACCACAAAGAATAAAAATCCTCTCCTGAAGATTAAAGACTGTGATTTAAAGTTTAGACTCAAGAAAGGAAAGCTGTTTGCTAAAAGAATGACTGTAAAAGATGTGACAACTTATTTTCTTTTTACTGCCAAGTATCTATTGTTGATCACATCTCTTGCTTTTAATACAAAAGCCCAGATCCCCAAATCCCATGGAGATGCCTGAACAACTATGAGCAGTTCAGTGGCTATAACCCAAACAAAGCCCCTGTCCAGGGAGTGACTGAGGTGGGGATAGGATATAATCAGCATTTTCTTTCAAAACTGAGCTGTAGAAGATGGTAGCTGATTTTAGACAGCTACCTATGTTATCTTCTTTTTCGTGGAAGTTTTCATTTAATAGATTTTTATTTTGAATGTGCGTGGTGAGCATTTATTCACACAAAACAGTGTGCAGCTGACTTTAGTCAAAAAAGAGGACATTTTTTTCTTCTGCAAGCTCACTGAAAATGTATTTGGAAAAATACAGTGAAAGAGAGGGAAATAAAAGGCAACAGAATTTGCTGCATAAACCATGTTGGAAAAAAGTAAGGAAAGAGTTGTTTGAAAGGAAACCTAAAGAAAAACTTCTCAGCAGGATGACCTAAGTGATAAATTGCCATTAGGCTCTGGGCCATTCTGTCATGCTGAGGTGTGCTTGGGCTAATCTGTTTGAAGATTTCCCTTCTGCACACTATGTGTAACCCCCATGTAGTTAATCTGTGTTGCCCATAGTGGTTTTGCATATATTTGTTGTCCCAGCACCATAGCATGGCACATACAAATAGTACCTCAAACATACATATTGACATTCAAAGCTAATATTTGGAGTGAAAACCATCATTTTTACATTTAAAAAGTTCTAGTACCCCCTTGAGTTGAGGCATGTCCTGCATTAAAATGCCCATGCCTGGGATGGAGGACCTGGATTCTGAAAGTTTCTTGAATGGGGAGAATTGAAAGGATCAAATTACAGTGGAATTATGCATGTTATTGCAGTAGCTAATATAGAAATTAATTTGTAGGATGTGAACTACTTCCCTGTTCGCCTCAAACTACCTCTTCTGGAAACTCTCATGTCAGCAAGACTACAGACAAATAACACAGTGTGCTGTGTTAAATATGCTAGGGAGAATGTGGGGAGAAGGAGGGGATTGTCTCTACTGCAAGTTTTCCTTTGGCACCCTTTCTTGCTTTATTCAAAATATACAGTGTAAGGATGTAGGCTGAATAGATCCAGGTTCCCATCTGGTGTCCACAAAGTTAACAGCATTTGGCTTTTATTCTGTTTCATCACCTGCCTACTACATTCTTGCTTTTTATGAACACAGCAGATATATATTCACAACCTGCACAGGGAAGATAGATGAGGTGCTCTATGCTGAATCTGCAGGTACAGACTTGGAAAGTAAATAAGAAACACTCAAATGAAGTTGATAATAAACATAGGAAGCACACTGATGCTCATATTAATCCTGATCCAAATCTTGCAGGCACAGCATTTGTAACATCATCTGTTTTACCAACATTTATTACTGAGATTTTTTGTCTCAGTGAATTTCCCTTAGTAACCTGCATAGGGAGAAGTCCCTGGCTTACTCTTTTTCTGTCATAGGTTCTGTCATCTTTGATCTCTCTTTGTCACCTTTCTCACATAGATGCCAACAAGATTCACGTGCCTTACTGTTAGAGATTGTTCCCAGAGCTTTTTCTTTGTGCTGCTTTCAGGGGATCATACTCTGCTAGTATTGAAAAATATATTTTCAGACTAAGGTCTTCGGTACTGTGCAGTACCTTGCATGCATCTGAACACTGGTACATAATACTGTGGTTTTTGTATCACTGTTATTCATTCTTCCTGAAAAGCTGGTTTGGTGTCACTTTCAAATTGAGAAGTGTACTTTGACGTAGCCCAAGTAAAGAGTGATTTTCAGGGGTTATATCCGTAGTTCTGTTCACTGGCATAGGTGTTTAATTCTTCCCTTATACCTTACTTGAATCTGTTAACAGTGAATTTTATTTGCATTGTGTGTCACTTAACCCCTTTAAAGGGCTTCATAGTTTTGTCAGGATTTGATACAAAAGTATTCCAGTCATCTGTTCTGCCTCCTTAGCTGATCTGATGTCTCAAGAAACTAATAAATGCCTTATGGATTGCATAAATGGTCCTAATAGGAAGGCTTGAGTAAATGGCTGTTACATTTTTTGCCATGATGAAACAAGACCATTACAAGTCCCCTGGGTTTCCCTTTTCTTTGCTAGTTTTTGATCAATGAGAATATTTTGCTACTCTATCCTTGGCTGCTTCGTTTCTTTAGTCACCTTCTGTGAAGTTATCAGTGGCCTCTGAAAGCTTAAGTAAATTAATTGAACTGATTCTTCAGTATCCAGTATTTTCCTGACATGTTCAAAGGTTTTTAATAAATTAATAGGGCACAATCTCCCTTTGGCAATGCTGGCCTCATTGGAACTTGCCATACTGTGATCTTTGTCCTGTTTCATTATTTTGCTTTTCATTATGATGAGTCAGTCATGCCTGATTTACTAATCTGTTGATCTGCAAAGGAACCTTTCTGGAATATGATATTTGCTTCTTTACAATTCCCTGCAGTTCTCTGTGGTGTTTCTCAGTGATAGTGTTGTACTTTTTCCTGCAATACACAGAGAAAAGAGAGTAGGGAGTATTTTAATAACTGCTCATGTCCAGAGCCCTTCATTTTCAGCACTGAACAGGTTTAGGCACAAGGCACAGGGGGAGATGTAATCTAATCTTGGCACAGCTCTATTTCCATACTGATTTAGCCACTGAAACATATGAGCACCAACAACAGACATTGTTTGGAATTTTATTTAAAATTATTTACTGTATCAAGTGACTCTATATCTTTGGGCTTCTTAAACGTTGTTCCGTAACATGGGCTGTGTTTGTATTTTAACTGGAACTATGGAGATAATAGGTAACTACAGTACTCTGTTTGTTATATAGTTGTTTTTCTTTTGCTAGTAGTATGAAAGTTCGGGCTAAAAATAATTTTCTAAGCATAATCTAGATACAGAACTTTCAACCTAAAACCTGCAAATCATTGTTTCCTTTTTATTGAACTTTCTAGGTCACAGGGCTGAATATATGACAACAAGGTAAGATATTTTTATCTGACTAGGTTTACAGTTAAAAAATAGGTAAAATCCTATAATTTTCAAATTCTAGAACAACTACTTCTTGTAAGGCTTGTTGCTGTTGTTATATAAATTATGTACAGACCCTATGTGTTTTAACATCCAGCATTTCTGTTTCAGCATGCTGATGAGTAAGGGATCAGACCATTCATCTTTCTCATTTTTGTGAGCTGCTTTGGCCAGTGTCAAGGGTGGGACAAGCTGGGAGATCCTTAAAAGTATTTGTGAATCACACAACAAATTTGGAAGTTGCCAGGGGGCACTTTAGTGCTTGAAAAAGAAGTATTTTTCATTTGCCAAAGATACCTTGCTTCTCATGGTTTTTAATTCGCTTGGTCAGGATGCACAGTTTAAAAGAACCTGGTAGGAAAATCAATTTGGGCAATGGGCTGTGTCTCTGATAACCTAGCTCCAGACACAAATACTTGCCTCCCCCAGCATCCATGTGTTCCATACTGAAATGGCTCTATATATCCACAGAAGAGAAGAGATTCAGTGTTAGATCTCCCAGCTTTGTGCTGCACGTACTTTTTCAGTTGTGTAATGCCACACCTTTGAAGCTGCCTCCAGATATAAACCCAGATAAGCTCTGCAGCCCCCAGAGACTAGGAGGGAGCAATGGCAACTGCTTGGATTTGCAGCTGCCACTTGTATGTATCACTGCTACAGGCAGCATGCCCCGCTAAAGCAGGAACAACCAGCCCAGTTTGCTTGGTCTCACTCTTCCCTTCCCGTTCCACACAATACATCCTTGCCCAGTGCCTTCAAGAACCATATTTCAAGGTCCCAGTGTTCTCAGGACATCTCTACAGACTTTACACCAGATTTTTTCCCACCACTGCATGTTCTTTTCTAGCTCTGTAAAGTTGGATTTACTCAAGTACTTTCCTTACACAACCTCAGTTGGAAAGTGGTTACAAATCAGAGCATTCTTCCCAGTTGCTGGCATTAATTCTGACAACTGTACCTTAACTCTGCCTCCAGGTGCTACCATTCCAGGAATGTATGGAAATCAACAAGTTTATGTCTAATGAGAAAACTCTTTTTTTCTTGAATCCAATGCAGGCGACTCATCAGGCTCACATCATCCTAAGTTCCCTGCTATGTAAACAGCTGAAACGAGATGGTGGATGTAGGCAATGATATTACCTTAGTAAAGTGAGGGAGCAGTGAAGCCATCTTACCATCTTTCCTCATATCTTCTTACAGCTGGTCACTTAGAGAAAGATACTCTGAGAATGAGGGCCCTGGCCACCTGTTCCTCAATACCAGCTCCTGGGTGTTGGCTGGGCCCTGCCTGTTGCCCCAAGGTTCAGTTATGTTTCTGGACTGTGAGACATGCAAACAGAGATGTTCTTTAAGCTCAAAGTTAAATGTAAAAGGGAAGACGATATATTTCAAGATGAGTTTAAAATAGCAGATAGTACTCAAACAAACTAAAGTCCCACTGCTGAATGCTTTTTGCCTTATTGTTTCTCACTGATCCCCCAAAAACATTTGATTTTTTGCTAAGTCCGAAAAAACCCATAGAAACTGCTCATGCATGGGAACTAAGGAAGCTGTTGGCATGTAGCTATTGGCATGACATTCACAAAGTAGTTTGTGACCTAGAGAACAATATTTATTTCTTGTAATCTCTTTCAGTTGTAGTCACCACAAGTGTAACACACTAGGTAAAATTTTGCAGACCAAAGTTTTGTGTGTTCTTCCTTTACTTCTTTAGTGTTATGCTGGTTTTATTTATATTCAAGCTGGTTTATATATGCTGGTTTTATATATTCAAGCTGCTACACTTTTAATTCCATTAGCTAATTATCAAGGTGTTTCTTTTCATGTGAAGTTGTTGACAGTTGGATGTGCCAG
>VWYI01000278.1:96497-171032 GCA_013399455.1 Anthoscopus minutus | reverse complement strand
GACCTCATGTGTAATGGGGGAATATAATTTTCTGGAATATTAAAGAAGCGACTTAGCTGTTTGAATGTGATAATGATACTGTATATTCTCTGATATTAAAATGTCATTTTTTCAACCACTTTAAGAGCATAATGGGGATTTTTTTCACAGAATTAGAGTCCTTTCAAAAAATGTTGATGGTAGTGGTACAGTTACAACACCCTAGAATTTGCATGTTAAGCAGAAGGACGAGGCTAAAATTGTTGTGTGGAGGCAGCACCTTTAGCAGAACACTAACATAGGGCATATGCAGATTTAGAACTACTGCAGAAAAATTCTTATCAAGGGCATGGAAATCTTTATTTCTTTGCACATATCTCCTCTGATAAGTTTTTGACTCCTTCAGAGTGAAAGGATGATTATGAGCAAACATGCAAGTATGGTCAACATTTAACTCCTCTCTGTACTACAGGAAAAGTGCTGCCAGCTCCCTTGGCAAGACTCCAGAGCAGTTGCTTCTCCTCTTTTAGCAGGACACAAATGAGGTTCCCTCAGATTTGGCCTGCCTGGAGAGTTTTCATCTTAGGAACTATGGGGAGAGAGTAAGTTTTTCACAACACCAGCGAAACACCTTTTATATCAATTGCAATCTAGCTTTATTTGCCCTCTTAGCTTTAACCTTCCATTGAAAACTGGCTAAATGTTTGCTTCTCTCCTTGCTACCTGTATTACTTTATCCTGAGTTAGATGACAGAAGAGCTTCTGGGCTGGTTCATGTATTCTTCCTTGAAAAAGAATCTTCTGCTCATGAAGTAGGTTTCGTGAGTAGTTAAGGAGAACATTGGAGTTCTGGTGAAGTGTCTTCTCACCTTTTCTCTTTCCTTGTTTGGTCCTTGTATCTTCTCTTCTTTGATTTCAGCTATCTCTTTATAATGTAATTTGGATGGCCAAGACATACAGTCTCTTAATCTGCTTCTTTTTCTCCATTATAATCTGCACTGGTCAGTGCAGCCAGCAGCTCCTTGTAAACTAAACACCAGAATCTTTGTTTGGAGTGTAGTAAGAAAAATCTTTATTTACAGAATGCAAACAAATCCCTGGGTAAAGATACACACCTTTCTTTGCCTTATGAAAACTAGTTTGTGATGTCTGAAGGACACTTCTTGGCTGAGCTGTGTCTAAAACCCCTTTGTGTCCATAAATTTGGAAATATGCTTTGGTAGTCATGCTGAAAATATTGTCTGCAATCCAGCATGATTCAAATAACCCCAAAACAAAATGTAAAATGTACTACTACTGCTGCTACTACTACTTCCAGAAAATACCTGAAAATATTTAATATTTACAGCAAGTGAAAGGAAATAATCTCTGCAGTCTGTAGAAATTAATCCTATCTTCCAGGAGGTAAATTATTAGTTACAGTTAGTAGATGCCATGTCCTGAACATAATATGTGGAAGACATTGAGAGGGATTGCTCTTCCTACACAGTCAGTCAAATGAATAATTAGGTCCCTTCTCTTTATCTATTTTCAATTTTCAATCAACCTAAGGGATACTCTCAGAGCTGCGTGCCTGAGGCATCACAGATCCTTCAGGATTTAATTAGGTTTCCCAGTGCTGCAGCATGCTCTCTGAGGCCTGTCAGTTACCCTTTCTCACAGGAGTTAAAATTACTCTTTATATGACTTATCAGATTTGGTCATTTAATTGATTCTCAATTCATCATCTAATCAATTTACAATTTCCTTTCCACACATGGTGATGCTGTTATAGGCTGACAGCTATGTTGCCCAGTAAGATTCCAGGCAGTACTTAAAGCCCAGATCTTAAATGAATGAAATAAATTCAGACACTCTGAGTGGTTTCCATAATTTTTTTGCAATGGTTTTNAGTGGTTTCCATAATTTTTTTGCAATGGTTTTCAGTAACTTTCAGCTAATGGCTTTTACAGAAGTCTTGGTTTTTTTTTTTATTTTTATTTTTTATCCTGCTTCTTAAGCATGCCTTTCTGTTAACAACTGTTTCTTAATGACATTAACGAATTACAATAAATACATTTATTTTAAAGTCTTTCTATGCAGTCATAAGTTTAATGCCAAATGCCTAAATGTTTAATTGCTTTTGCAGTGTAAGGTATTGCTTGATTCAAGCATATGATGTACTTGCCATCAGCATCTTTTAATTATGTGATCCAGTTGGTGCAGCAGTCCTTGATTTCCTCCTTCTGCAATGGATTAGAAGCAGGCTGGTCTTTCATTTGCTGTGTGTCTTAAGGAATGACGCTTTTCCAGAGATAGTAATTATTGACCTTCAATAGATACAAATATCCTAATTTGATGATGTTGTATTGAATCATCAGATAGTTTAGGTTGGAAAAGACCTTTTAAGCTCATTGAATTCACTTATTAACTCGGCACTGACAAGGTCACCATTAAACCATGTCCCAAGAGCCACATGTGCACATCCTTTAGACCCTTCCTGTTATGGTAACTCCACCGCTGCCCTGAGTAGCATACTCCCAATGGCTGAACACCATTTCACTTAAGAATCTTCTTCCAAATTAGCAACATAAACCTCCCATGGTGCAACTTGAGGCCATTTCCTCCTGTCCTGTCTCTGGTTACCTGGGAGAGGAGCCCAACCCCACCTGGCTGCACCCTCCTGTCAGGCAGTTGTAGAGAGTGATAATGTTCCCCTTGAGCCTCCTTTTCCCCAGATCAAACACCCCCAGCACCCTCAGCTGCTCCACATTAGCCTTCTGCTCCAGACCCTTCCCCAGCTCCATTGCCCTTCTCTGGACAACTGCACCTCAGGTGCTCCTGCAGCTCATTGTCTTTGGAGTGAGTGGCACAAGATTGGACATAGGGTTCAAGGTGTTGCTATCATAGGATTCAATCATTGCCATGTACAGGGGACAGCCACAGGTCCTGCTGGTCACTATTCCTTATTCAGGCCAGCTGCCATTGACCTTCTTGACCACCTAAGCACAACCTGGCTCATGTTCAGCAGCTGTCAGCCAGCGCTCCCAGGCCCTTTTTCAATGGGCAGAGAAAAGGCAATCGGTCAAAACCATACTTTTTTAGAAAGAATCAGTTTTAAAACAACTTAAAGGTTACAGTAATGGAGGCAGTACATTTTGTTAACTTTTCAGAAGTGTGGTCTGATTTCACTGCTGCTCTTTCATACATCTGTCGCATATATTTAACTCTGTTGTCTTGGTTCTGTTTGTCAGTGTAAAACAAAGCCGTGTTTCTTTGTTGCTTTGACTGTTGGTGCTCTCTGGTATCATCAGCCAGGTGGTACCAATAATGTTAGTACTAAATTACATAGGCTGGAAACATGAACTTAATGCTGCTTTCTGACACCTTTAATCTGTTACCATTCTGACGGAAGAATGTGGTGCAAGATTCAGTAAAATCTTTAGCAGATCTGTATGTTTGATGAGAGGCAATTTCCCATTGCTGGGAATACTGCATTATTCTGCTTGGTAGTAGGAATGCAATTTTCTGAACTAAAGCATTCTGTATATACCATTCACTCTTTAATTAATTCTTTGTGTAATTATTTTTCTTTCATTCAAGTTAAATGCTATTCTTCAGCAGTCTTAACTCTTCCAAATGGAAATTACTCTTAAAATTTCTGTATGCCTCTTACAATGTGTACCAAAATCTTAAAAGTGGTGTCACTTCAGATTTTAAACAATATACTGTTTATTACTATTGTTTTATTGCTTCAAATTTTAAGCAATACATAACAAGCATAATACAGTTCTTAAATTGTTTCAATGTCTAAAAGAAAAGCCTTTTGAAATCTTTTCTTGCATTCATTAACCCTTCAGTTTCTTCCATAGTGACATCGTGGAAGAAGTATTTATGCACCAGCTGTTTAAACTAAATTAGTTAATCTCAGTGGTAATAAAGTAGAAAAAATACAGTTGTTTTACTGAGGAGTTTTAATGGTTGTTTCCTTTCACTAAAGGGGTTCTTGAAATAGAAATAGGTATAATGTTGTGATTTCAATTACACAGACTTGGGTAAAGGTGTGAACTAACTCATACAAATACATGTGACTACTAAGCAAAAAGCTATTTGATTTTAAAGTGCTTTTGTTTCTTCAGACTTTGAGGTGGTGAGGTTTGGGCAGAGTTTAAAGCAGAGCAGGACAGCACTGTACGAATAGATGGCGTTGAATGTGTTGTCATAAATGTATAGCTGAGGATTAAAAGTAGTTCTCTGCTGTGATGGTGCCAAGTGGTGGTCATTGCTTTAGAATCAGCCTCTTTGCAATGGGCAGCCTCCTCTGTCTGGAAACCTGCATGCTGGGAATTCTCAGGCTGTGCAGTCAGAGGGGCTGTGGTCGGAGCAGTGGCCACGTGTCCAGTGCTCATGTAGTTTTTGCTGCTCAGAGAAGGCTGAGGGACAATTAGAGGTTTGGATGCTGAGCTGGTTGGCATCTGCTCGCCTGCAGAAGGCTTTTGGTCTGACTGAGCAGTGGGTAGCAGGAGGTCAGAGTGCTGCAAGGTAGGAAACGTAAGAGAACTGGAACTGAAGGAAGTGAGGAGCCCTAGGCATACCGGCTGTGGCTTGCAGCCTCTCCGAGTCTTGTGGAAGTGTAGACATCTTTTGAAGCGTTCCATACGGCACTGCTGGACTCAGTCACTGCATGAAGTTATTGCCTGCATTTCATGAGTGGTCTTGTTAGATGATCACAACAGTAATTTCTGACTATTTATAGCCCTACTCCTTCTGTTCCGTTTTAATGGCTATTTATTTTAGTTAACACCAATGTTGACCTGGTTTTAACGCCTTCAGAAAGGAAAAGAAAGCATTTTTTCAGGGAATAAGTTTTCCTTTAACTTTTTATGACTGCATGGAGACTTTTAGGGAGGTCTCTTCAGAAGGAATATTTCTCATTTGTAAATGATCGAGTTCTTTGGTTAAACCAGGTAACAGTTTAATGAGGTCTAAAATATAATATGGTAACACATGGGTTGACTTAAATTTGATAATGCATACCTTTGTTTCTTTTTTGCTTAATTAGGTGCTCTGACACTTTCCTGTTAGTGGCATGCATGTATTAAAAATTATATCCTGACATCTGTATAAATTTCATGCCAGCAAAGTCTTTAAACAAGGTACCATAATTCTGGCTACTGCTTAACTTAGTTGTAATTAAAATTAAGCACCTGGTTTGAAGCACTGTTCCAACTGACAACTGTCTTGTGTTTGAATGCCAAAAATGTCTGGTGTGTCTCAGTAAATTTGAATTGCAAGTTCAGTTGGTAGTGGGGAAAAGGGATCATTGCTGATCCTAAATTACAGGAAGAGTTCTGCTTTTGAATAACAGCTCAGTCCTGACTAAGTAACAATTAGTTTCTCTTTGATTACCGCTTCATGGAATTAGAAGATTTATACAACCTCCTGAATCCTATTTTTGTTTTCCTTATCTTATAAGCATTTAAAGCAAGCTCTCATTTTTTTTTGGATTTGGTCATCACACTTTATCATACTTCATTAGTCAAATTAAGTATTAGGTGGAAATACTGGTCTTTTGTTGAGAAGGAAAAGGGAAATACAGAAATACTTTTTACATATTTAAAGGAATGAAAATAGTAGAATTGGTGGATATTAAAAAAGATAAAATATCTATTACAACTTTTAACAAAATTAGCCAAAAGGTGGGACAGTAGGCCACTAAGGTTGAATTTAACTTGTTTGATGTCAGGAGAGTTTTGTTTGCTGCTGGAAGCTTGCTCATTATCTGAGGTCTAGTTGTTTTTCAAATAAATGTGATGATAATTTCTTCTGTTTACTTCACATTCTTTTTCCACCATTTTTGAGGCACATGCTACTGTTCAAAGAAAGATTCAAATTATCTTCATGCTGAAATAGTGGAGCTTGTTGGGATGGCTTCTGTTAAATAATTGTGCCATACTTTGGCTCACCAGTCTCTCTCTAAGAAGCAGACTTGGAAAATAGTGTGTTTTGTGTGGGATGGTGCAAGAGAGTTAATGGGAAGCAAGTCTGAGTGATTCCTTTTTATAATAATTAAAATGGATTAAAATTGCCATGGTCCAATTCAGAAACCTGCAGCACGAGCATCATCATTTCCCTCTTCCTCTGTTCATGGGAGACTGTGGCTGTAAGATTTTGGCTGGTTAGGGATCCCAGGTATACTTTGGTGCACTGCTTTGAACTGATCTAACATGAAGTATCTGCACTAGAAGAGACCTGTAATCAAAATTTTCAGGAAATTTTCTGATTTCCAGATCTTAAATGATACCACCTGTTAAGGCATGATATCCACAATGTCTGATGGTACAAATTCATTCTTTTCAAGTACTGACTAGAACTTTCTGGTTTATATATCCCTTTTATATCTTTATATCTTGTGGTTTATATATCCCTTTTTAATCACAGTTACCTAAAATGCAACAGTAATCTTTCTGAATTATCTACAATTTATATAGGCAAAAAAATCTTGCCTATCTTCCTCCCATTTCAATCTATAGTTTCTCCCTGTGCATTTTCATGGTAGGCTACAAAGAACTTAAGAAAAAGGCATTGGGTTTTGCCTGTTGCAAAGCACTGTTTTGGTGCCATCTCTGCTTATCAATAAAAATTTATGTTACTTATCAGTAAAAATTTATTTTTAATTTATCGATCAAAATTTATTCTGAAGTAGTTACCAGTTCCCTTCTTCCCTAAGAGTCTCTGGGGAAAGTAAAACTCTTTAGTGGATTGAAGAGTACACAATATGAAGTAGTTGTGGGAGCAGCTGACTTTTAAGTGGAGCTACAAAAGTTACTTTTGAACCTGAATAGTTCAGCACATTCACACAGCAAGATCATGGAGCTGTCCCAGCTGTGTTGTGATGATGGTTACAGTCATCCTTCATTGATTTCAGAAAATATTGGGTAAAATGCTATAAAACCTTATCCAAGGCCTGGCAGAAATGGGGAGGAGAGTTTTAGATCTATGAAGATTCTTTAAAAAAAGGAAAAAAAATCAAATGTCCTCTCAATATATCTTGTTTTTCATTCCAGATGCACATATGTAGAAAGAGGTGAAATTTCAACATTTGGTGACAAAAAGCATTTGCTGTATTGTTAGGATTGTAGTGTAGGATTGCACAGTATACCTTTAATATAACTTAGACAGGAAATGTTTTCTCCATTTACAGTGGGCCTTGACTGTGAAGAACAGCAAAGAAAAAAAGTTAGTGGTTTTTTTTTGGTAAGGGATGAAAATTTTAGATTTATAACTTCATGCAAGATTGCCAGGGCCTGAGGCAAGCAAAACAGAGCATGTATCTACTTTACAGCTGCAAAAATAATTAGATGACTATCTGTGGAGTAATCTCAAATGGATTGCATTTTGTTAGCATTTCATTATGTGATGCTAGAGCCAAAGTAATTCACAGTAAATGGGGAAAAAAATACTTGTTTTGAAGTATCTGTGGCCTGGACCTTTGATGTCTTCCTAGGCATTCTATTAAGAACTGGTTAATGTGTGAAAGGTCTTGGTTTGCAGGCAAGGTACTATGCTTGCTAACCTATTATAAGACTAAGGAGTGTAGAAATTACAGAATTAATTTGGTTTTATTATGTAAGTACTGGACTTTTTTGTTGCTTCAAAGGTGCTAAAGCCATCTGAGGTGCTATCTGATAGTCCTCTCTCTTAGATTTATGAGGTCTGAAAGACTTGAAAAGCACTTATGCTTTATTAAGATAATTTAATTTTTTTTTTAAACTTCAGGCTGCTTCTTTTATATGTCTCTTGAATTTATCCAAGTGATACAATCTTCAGCAGTAATAAGAGGCTTCTTAGTCATGGTCAAAACACCCCTTTTTTGTGTTGCAATAGAACTGTGGCATAGCAAATAAACTCTTCTGCACTTTCATGTGCTGTTGGCACTGGGAACTGGATCTATGGCAGGGAGGGGTTAATAACTTAGGGCAACTTCTGTGTCTTCTTCTTTAATGTTCTTTCATTTGAAGAAGTGGGAAAAAAAAAAATAATAATACGATGAGTGGTTCCAAGCCAGATTAAAGTATTAAACAGAAAAAATTCTTCAGTAGAAGCTGTGTCCAGCTATCCATTTGCACTACACGATTTATAATGATTTATGTGTCTGGATGGCTTGAGGGTTTCTTGGGAACAGAAGAAATTGTCTTTGGCTGTTAACACCAAATTCAGGATAAGCAGAACAAGGATATGTAATGTGTTCAGTGTATATGAGTAGTGTTGTAACACTTCCATAACCAAAAATTAATTTGAAATGCAATTTTGGTGCATCAGTATATAAGGGAATATAGTAAGGAAGATGTAAGAGAATGTGGAAGAGATGTAAGAAAACTTTAATAAAGTTTTGTTGAAAGCAGAAGTGAATTCAAAGGTCTTTTGACCTACCTTTCTGAATAACTAAAAATGACATCATTCCCCTTCTTAAAAACATGATGTTATAGCTGAAAATATTTTCAATTTTTTCCAAGGTCGTAGAAGGAAAATATCCATGAGACTGCTTAGTACACTAAGAAATAGATACTTGTTTTATTTGTTGTGTTTTTAAATCAACTCTGTATAGTAGGTCTGTTGAAGAGACCTCGTGTTGTGTCCAAGAGAACATGGTCATTCAAAAGCATCTCATTGCAGACTTGACCTCCAGGGGCTCCTTCCCATCTAAATTATTCTATATTATCTTCTCTAAGCCCTATAATTCTGTTCTATTGGTTTGTATTTTTAATATGATAGAGACATTTTATCCTTGACTGTACTCTTTCAGAGCATTGGTATATCCTGTTTCCAGGGCATCCAGAAATTTCAATAGGTGAACTGAAATATTAGAAATGTGAGTGCTTCAGTGTGGAAGGGGATTAGTAAATTCAAATGTTTGGTGAGATCTGTACTATATTTAAGTTAATTTTTGACACACAGATATTCTTTGTTATTTCTGGAATCTGTGTCCTTTATCTGTAATAATGTCAAAATATTCTTTATTTATTGTTTTTGATTCCTGCCTACACTTCTGAATCAATGTGGAACTTCTCCCCTGTTGTGTATTACATTATAATAAAAGTAGGTGTGAGGAAGGTGCATATACCTCTGTCCCAAAGCAGGCGACCCATTTGCCCTCAGACCATTTTAGAAGGTCTTACCAGCATGAAAGACCTTACAGAGAGGTTGGTATCACTGTACCTAAAAAACTGTTAGAACAACCACATTCCTTAAAAGCTTACAATAAATCTCACCTCCCCTTGAAGCAGCATTAACAGCCAAACCCCTGTTCAGTAGTTAGTTAATGTCCGTGTATTTGGGTCCATAGCTTGAAGGATATATTTTTTTTACTGCAGCTTCTTGGCATTATTTACTGTTGACACAAGATTGTTGCAGGTTACAAGAGTGACATACAGCTCTGTAAAACTCCTGAGAGTTCTTTGGGCATATGTGCTTTTCCATTACCCTATCCTTTGTTCAGTGTGGATGGAACAACAGCAGTGGAAAAGATGTTTGTTATCATTTGAGTTATTTATTTTTAGATTAAACCTAATGCCACTTACTTGGCAAGGCTTAGGAATGCCATTATTCTGTTAAACTGTGTCCCTCTGTAGTGGTCTGTTGAGCACAGGATGATGTCTGTCCTTTCCTAGAAAGGAAAATAATCACACAGCTATTGATAAAATCCATAGTGGATGAGTGGAGGAAACTAGAGAGTTTACTAGGCCTGGGCTTGGCCAAATGATGAGAATGAACAAATTCTAGTAAAGAAGCAACAATAAAAATGTTTCTTTGTGTGCAAAGGTGGTAAAATTGACTTCTAAATAAATGTTGTGGTCCTGGTTTGGGCTGAGTGACAACTACCAGAGATCAGGAAAGATTTTTAGTATTTTTTTCTTTAAAAAGATACAGGCCATATTGCAAAGGTGAGTTTGGCTAAGGCTGGGCAAAATGTTTAGTGATTTGTAATGTCATCAAAGAACTGGGAAGTTTATTTAGTTCATTAATTTTTGCGCTAAATTCAGGGATAGGTATAATTTGTATGGCCAGACCTTAACAATAAAAGTCTCAGTTACTGGCAGGCTGACCTTTTGTCTCAGGAAAAAAGGACAGAAGCAGCCTCTGCAGTATTCCCCTCAAGTCACAGTCTACCTGAACAGAAGATATTGTGCCATCTTCAGCTGTGGGAGGAATCATAGGAAGGAATCCTTTGTGTTGGAAAGGACCTTAAAGATCATCTCACTCCAACCCCCTGCCATGGGCAAGGACACCTTCCATAGATCAGGTTGCTCAGAGCCCCATCCAGCCTGGCCTTGAACACTTCCAGGGACAGAGCAGCCACAGCCCCTCCAGCCAGTCCATGCCAGGGCCTTGACCACACGCACAGTAAAGAATTTCTTCCTAATACCTAATCTAAACCTGTCCTCTTTCAGTTCAAAGCCATTAGCTCTGGTTCTCTCACAGCATGCTCTTGTAAAAAGTCCCTCTCCAGCTCTGTTGATTGACTGATCTGTTTGAGAATGTAATACAATGACAACAGGCACCATTTAAGGCAAGTACGAAACACTTTGCTGCACTATTAGTATATTATTGAGTAATTTTTTTGCTTCATTGCCTTTATTCTTTCAGTTCTACGGGATGACTTCCGGCAAAATCCATCAGATGTCATGGTAGCTGTGGGGGAACCTGCAGTGATGGAATGCCAGCCCCCAAGAGGTCACCCAGAGCCCACAATATCGTGGAAGAAAGATGGAACCCCTCTAGATGACAAAGATGAGAGAATTACGGTAAGTAGAAAAAGTTTTTCCAAACAACACAAGAATCAACTAATCCAAAACTTCTTGTCTTTTGAACATGAGGTCATTTTCAGCTGTGCTATCTTTTCTAGGATGTGTCCTTTCCTTGCTTTACAGGCAAGGGCTAGTTTACATTTAGCTTGGAATGTAACCTCTCATCTCCTAGTACTTCATTGCAGGGTATGCATTTGTTTGTTAAAGAGGCCTATGCAAAACCTATATTCTTCTCTTCCTTAGAAGAATTAGAAGCTTGTGGAAATGAAATTCATTATACTCATCACTGTCCTATAATTTTCTTACCTTTTATCCACCTAGAAATTTCTGCAACCTGTAATATCTGCCTTTGGCTGGAAAGAGAAACTACAAGTAGTCTCAGTGAGATCTTTTGTAACTCTGTTGCAAATAACACATGCAGAAAAGCTCTGCGTTGTGTTAGAAGGGATAAAAAGGGTTTGGGGATGTAGACACATTTCTTTAAAGAGAAAATGGCTTATCTCACCATCTTCAGTAAATCTGTTTTTGCATTAGAGGTTGTCATACTCGTTTGTATCTGTAGCTTGCTGTATGCAGTGCATAACTATTCAAGAGTGTGGATAAAGCATTGCTTCTCAAATCACAAAGCTATCCTTCTGAAGCTGGTGAGCCTAAATGTCTTGCAGAAATAGCAGTGAAAAAATGGAGTTTAAAAATCATTCATTTGCTGCCAACATGGTGATAGGAGAAACATCTTTCTACATGAGAGAAACTGTATCATCTGAAAGCATATGCTGTCCTGTTGGTACTGGAAAGATTTCTAGTGTAAAGCAGGATTAGAGGCACATACCGTTTGCATGCCTCAATCACATACTGAAATGAGGGAAATGTTTAATGGAAGTACTCTTAGACCCCAGCAACCTAAGTATAAAATTACCATTTTGGTTCGAGATTGAAATTGCCTGTTATTCCATTAATTTTTTACAAACAAGACAAAGCCCAAGCATTCTGCAGTTGTGGAGTATGCATACATTTAAATTTTTAAGTACCCTACCCAACCTATACTGATTGCTGGCTATTAACTCTGTTCCTCCAATCATACTTGCTAAGAACTTGCAATTTCCTTTTCAAATCTCCTTCCAACTGTGACAAGTCAATTGACCTGAGAAAAAAAAGAAGATTCTAGTGCTACCTATGCCTTTTTTTCCTTCTCCAGGAAGCGCTTTCTAAACTTACATTTTTTTTTATTGCTATAGTTTATTCCACTGAAGGATTTTCAGGTGTTGCCTGTTAAGTACATATCTTTTGTTATACATGAAAACTGTTCCAGCTGCCAGAACAAACACATACCCAGAACAAGCGCAGCTATCACTGACTGGCAGTGTCACCTGGAGCCATTAAAGCTTTTCTTAGGATGAAATAAAGCCCCTCAGTTTGGTTTTATCTTGTGGTGTTTGTATCAAATGCTCACCCACACAGTATTCTTTCACCACATCATCTGGCAGAGTTGGTGAGCCTTACCGATGTTGCCTCCCAAAAACCAACAAATGAAAGTGAGTTTTGATGTAGGTGCAGATACACTCTTGTTTCAGGTACCCAAATGATGGTTTGTTTCCAGAGGTGTAAATTAACAGAGCTGCCACAGCCCAGCTTAGCCATGTCCATTCATGTCATATGTGCCTGGCATTGTCCTCAGCAGCATTATTGATATCGTGGGTGCTTCTTCACACAGGCAAGAGAGCCTGAAGCAACATTGTAATGCAGATTTGCATCCTCTTACAGCTGTAGCAGGATCTTGCCAAGTGGATAAATATGTACTCAGATGTACCTTTTGCAGCTTTTTAGTGACCATCTGTATGGTCTTGCTAGTGGCTGGGAGGGGAGGGGGGATTGGGATCTGGAATGGACACCTTGTTAAAGGGAAGATGGGGATGAAATGCTAATTGTGAAACATGACTTAGAATAATTCCATTTCTGTTCATTTATCTCCTTAAAGCATTTCTATTTCAGTTTGGCAACAGGAATGAAAAAAAACCTAGGGGAGTACCAAAGCTGAAATGAGGAAGAAATTGATGGGGTTTAAGTGACAGGTTTCTTTTTTTTTTTTCTTTTTAATTGTCTATATTTAAAATGAGCACCTACCTTCATGTGGTGGCAAAATTTTGATTGACTCAGTGGCAGTAAATTTCCATAATGCAAATGTGACTTTCCTCTTTTTAAGCCATGAAATTAGCAGATCAGGGAATGTCAAACTATATGTCTTGATGTTCAATGCATATGTGATACCAGTGGTTATTTAATAAATGAAAAAGTTTCGGCGGCTCCACTTCTAAAGCATTTCCAGTTGTTTTCATTCTTATAGGTTTGTTGATCTTTAACTCATTACAATTTTAAAAGTTCTGTAAGTGTCAAAGATTGTGTGAAGTATTTCATATTAATGCTTTCCTTTCTGACAAGAGATTTAAAATAAACATTAAGCCTGTACTTTTTCTGAATAAGGCATGATGCTTGACATCTTTTTTGATTCATATCTATACTTTCTTCAAGAATATTAGATCTCCATGAAGCAACCTTATTTTTAATATATGGAAGCATTTTCTGTCCTCTGCAATGACAGTGTCATCTGTGAGTCAGAAAAACTGGACTTTTCAGAATGAGTACTAAGAATGCCAGAGAAACAGAGCTGGAAGCTCTGTTCCTGACTGAGAGTTTGAAGCAAAATATGTAGATAAATAACAGATAAATAAGATCCAAGTTAAGGCATGACTTCCTCAGGAATGCAATAAAAAGAAAATACTGTTTTGTTCTGGGTAGGGTTAAGGAATCAATGTGTTTATGTAGGTGAGATAATAAAAATCATATTTTTGGTCCATTTGTAGGGCAAATAAATGTGCTTTGAAAAGAAAAAACTCTATATGTCTTTTAGGTTATAAACTAGGGAATGGAACAAATAGGAAATGAAAGTTAAGGTTAAGGGCTGTCTGTGAAGGGGTTTATGAAAACAGACATTTTATTTGAGCATAGCTCTCCCAGTAGTGCCCAGTTTTAGAGACTTGGTGTAGGATTTTCAGTGGGTGCACCTGGTGAAGAATCGTCACCAAAATACTTTTGCTCTCTATTCTTGAGTGTCATCTATGAACAGTGCACTGGGGCTCAACATTATTTTCCTCATTTGTGTTCTGTACACTATGGTATGAAAGCAAATGCTTGATGTGACTAACACCTCTCCAAGTATTACAAATAAAGCTGGAACAGTCTTCCTGAGAAGCAAACACTTATCTTTAACTTAATTTATTGAACTGGAAAACAGTTATTGTGACAACAGAGCAGAACTAGTATGATTCCACACTCATTTAGTTAATTTTTCTCCTGGGATTACTGTGGAATGAGGAATTCCTCCTATCCTTCCTCAGTTATATATATATATGTAATTGAAAAGGAGTGCTTCAGCTCAGTCCAGTGAATAGCTCTAATTTCTCACTACAAACAGTGTAAAGCTCAAGTGTATCTTTTCAGTTTCTTATATGATCCATCTTCTCTAGAAGCAGCTGTGTGTGACACTCTTCTTAGAGCTGAACCTTGGTGGAGAAAGAAGGTGCAAGGTGTTGTCCATGAGAGAGAGAGAGAGAGAGAAGGGAGCGCACCAGGGTGGGGAAGTTCCTGCTTCTGTTTCCAGCTCTTCTTTGTGTTTACACATTTGGCAGTGGTGGAGTTCATAGACCTGCCCATTGCTTGGAGCAAGGACCTAGCCCAGGGCTCCAGGCTTCCAGATATCCTCCCCAGGAACAGCCCTGCTCCCAGCCCCGTCAGTCTAGCCATCTTTTTTGCATGGCAGCACAGGTCATTAGGATGTCATTAGCCATGTGTGTCACCTTGGTGCCAAAAGCTGTGAGTTTGCATTCCCTTGGGCTGAGGAGGAAGTGCAATCAGTGTAGTTTCTGCTGACTGCTGTAATCACTGGGTTTGGTCTTTCCCGATGTATTTGGTCTGGATGAAGTTGGCAGAGTGTCAGTGGCTGCGAGTGCCATTAGCAATGACTTGCTCAGGCACTCACAGTAATCACAGTGAATGTTGCTTGCTCTAATTCAGTTAATTCATTGTGACTCCGTTCACTTCTCACCCATCCTCCTGCTGTACCCCAGAAACATCCCACTACTTTTCAAATGGTGTTCCCACTGCCTTCCTATGAAACCATGAAATTTTCACCTCATTCCCCAGCTATTTCCTCCATCTCACAGCGTGTGCTTGCATCCACCCAGCCTGTCTGGCTCCATCACCTGATTAGTGATAGCTGCTCATGTGGAGGTAGCAATTTGGAAGCTCAGATAAGCAAACCCTCTTGTGGCATGCTGTGAAGTCAAGGCATTCTTCCCTGGGCCTTGCTGTTTCTGGAAATGGTTGGTGAGCTGTGATTTGTGATGGCTGCAGCAGTGTCTGCCTATGTCTGGTTTCCTCAGAGCCTCCCTCGAGGAGCTGCATTGCTGCTCTGTCTTCTCTGTGAATCCCAAATGCAACTGCTGCCTCTCTATAAGATGTTGACATCAGTAATCTAACCAAGATGGTGAGGCCTTTGAGCATGTCTTTAGGCAAAAACTGGTAATAATTACAAACTCTCAGGAGTGCAGAGCATTTTAAGAGAATTTTGTGTTGCCATCTAGACAGGGCAACCTCCATGTGCTTTCGCATCTATCAATTTATCTTCTCTTGTAGCAGCAATGCCTGCATAATTGACTAAGCCTCAGTGAAATCAGGATGCAGTCAGAGTGCCTGTAATTATCTGTGCTTTCCCAGTGGGAGAAAGTGTACATATCTTGCATAAGCTCCAGACTAAGCTGATGTTTGAGCCTGGTTTGGAGGTCAGGATTTCACAGCTGAATCTGTTCCTGCCCCATGACCACTAGTAGCCCCTGCTTCAGAAAGCTTCCTAATTGTTCACATCAAATCATGGTATAGGTGGTAGAAGAAAAAAGCTATGCATACTGAACATGAAATTTTAATAGGTAAAATCTTTTACATATACATGAAAAAGGATGCTGGTACCTAAGAAAGAAATCCTTTGTAATTGAATACAAAAAGCAAATCCTTTGCATTGAAACTTCCATGCAGCACTGTGATTGCAATTTCCCCCTCTTTCGTATTAACTCTTATCTCTCATTTATCCTGAATCATCCTCATTTGATTTTTAAAAGAAAAAGCTCGAGAAGCCATTTATCTTTCCTTGTTCAAGTTTTAAAGCTTTAAAGATCAAGTTACAAGATGAATAATACATACAGGTTTTCATTCCTTTTTGTGTGGCTGTCTTGTGGCATCAACAGTTTTGAATGACTTGCACTCTTATTTTAGATGAGTTGCAACTTAAATTTTCAATTCCCATCTCCTCTCCTGGCCCTTAAAATAGTACATCACAAATGCACAGCATTTATTGCATCTTACACAATGCTATTTTTACATGAGTGAGTGATGAAAATGTTTTCACAAAATGTGAAAACAAAGCCTTCTGACTTCTCTTGTGACAGGAAAACCTCCTTAACAGTACCATCCATAGGAAGATGTTTCATGTGCTTGCCCCAGTTTTTTTGTTAATGAATTGTCAGAGAGAGCAGCATTCATTCTTCTTGGTGGAGACCAGTCATATCCTCATTGTGCTTTGGCAAGTTTAAAACTACAGAGGTGGATCCCAACATGACCTTGATCATAAGGAAAAATAAAAAGGAAGTGGAAGAAATTGGTATGGCTGTCAGTTGAAAAGGAAAAGAGAAAGTGTTGTTAGTATTGGAGGGAACAATGGAAAGAGCAGAAATTCATTCCCTCTACAGGAAAGGGTCTTTCTTTTTAAAGTTAAATTACAGGAAAAATTGCAATGGGAAGTGAATCAAGAGAAATAAAAAAACCAAACAAACAAACCTGATTGAATTTGTTGGGGTGTTTTGTGTGGAGTAACAGTCTCAACCCATTACTACAGCAATGCTCCTGACAGAAACCATACTGTTATGGTGCCACTCCAGATTAATTCAAGATGTTTATCCTTATTTCTTTCTTCTCCATTTCTCTTTGTTTGGTTTTTTTTACTGGCCTCCTCTCTTTTTCACTGATTTATTGATTATTCATCTATTAACACCTTCATTTCCCCAAATTGTGCATTTTAGATACACAGCAAAAGAATGCGCACTCCTATAGAAGCTGTTATTCTAATGGCAATATTGTGTCTGCTGTGGAGAGCTGCCTGAGAGATCATGGCCTGGGTGCACAGCACACAAAGCAATGGGGGTGAGGGGAAGGCAGGGAGCAAGGACTTACAGTTCAGGGTATTATTTCATTTTAATTGTTTTTCTTTTTTTGGGGCAGATTAAAGGGCAAGCAGCAATTTCCTATAGGCCCCAAGAGGGTTAGAAAGAGAAGTATATTTTTTCTTCTGATTCCCAATATGTGCTGCCTCCCAGCAATTTCCTTTCTTTCAAGTCCTTTTTCTTACTCGCTGGGACTGTTAGCTTCCTCTCTACCTCTCTTTTTACTTCATCTGATCCTTACAATGGTGGCTTCCTCAAGGATCAAGAGTAATTTTTTGTTAATGATTTCTATTTTTTCTGCTCTTAATATTGTTTCTGCAGGTGACACAGCTGAAGCTGCTGTGAGTTAACTTGGCATCCCAAGAGGGGAAAAAAAAGGTAAAAAATTGTGAAAAACAATTTGTAACCACACAGCTGTCCCAGAGGATAGTGAGAATTCCTCTAAATCCTTCTATTTCTTCTCCTTGTTTTTTCCAAGATATGATACTGTTGGTCTGTGTTCACACTTACAGCTGTTTCAGGGTCCCTGCTGAAATCTCTTAGCTCTCTAGATTCCACAAACCTTTCAAAATGTGTCTTCTAGATCACCTCTCCCTTCTTTTCTGTATCAAGTGCTTATTCTGTCTCCTGCTTTATCAGGAGAATACCTTTCCCATTTTTTCCCTCAATTCTGTCTGCATTCCTGCCTCTTCCCCTGCCTCTTCCCTGGTACCTAAACCCTTCAGGTTTCCACAGCTGCACAACTACTCTCTGTTAAGACAAAGGGATCTCAGGGTATCTTCTGCTATGCTCCTACTTCCCAAGTAATTTCTTTTTTAATTATCATAGTCATACCCAAGCTCTTTTCAGTGGTTCATTAATCTTTGATTATCATTTGTTGCATCATTTTGTGTGTTGATTGTGGGGTTTTTGGCTGAGCCCTAAAAAGCATTACCTTCTGCAGAGGACCATGCTCACCTTGGATGGCTGTAAAAGACCTGATCAGTAGCCTGGGCTAATGTGGAGAAATTTCACACAGACTTCTATTTTTCTATCCCTTTTCCTCTTTTGCTTCTTCCATCCTACTTGGAGTCTGACTATCCTCACTTCATTTTTCAGACTCATTCCTTTGAAACAAAACTTCTCATCTCTAACCCATCCACAAGCAGCTTCCAGCCCTGACCACAGCTGCCAAGAGCAAGAGCTCAAATTCTACATGGTGGTGTGGATTGGGAATGCTAACCTGTTACAAGATTCTCCCCTGGCAGCTTGCATTTCAGGTTTGCCATTTGGAGGAGCATGGCTGTGCAGATGTTGTCAGGCAGATGTGAGCTCTGGGGTGGCTGTGGCAGCCATCTGGCAGTGGTTAATGCAGCACCAAGCCCAGGCTCACGAGCAATGCTGTGAGACAGGCTGGAGTGTGCCCGCACTGCAGGGCGCTAACGTGGCCATGCGGCTCCCGTGGCACTGCAGGCAAAAGGAGCTCTCATGGGCATCTCCAGCCATGTGCCAAAGCGAGGCAAATGCCCTGAAAATGCCCATGTGAATGTTCTCTTCTTCTCTGCAGCTCTTGCAGAATTACAGAATCACTCGGTTGGAAGAGACCTTCAGGATCATCGAGTCCTGCCCATGCCCTAGCACCTCAACTAAACCATGGCACTGAGTGCCACATCCAGGGATGGTGACTACACCACCTCCTTGGCCAGACCATTCCACTACTTTACCACTCTTTATGTAAAAAACTTTCCTAATATCCAGCCTGTATTTCCCTTGGCACAGCTTAAGGCTGTGTCCTCTCCTTCTGTCAGCCTGGGGAAAGAGACCAACCCTCACCTGACTGCAGCCACCTTTGAGGGAGTTGTAGAGAGTGATGAGGTCACCTCTGAGTCTCCTTTTCTCCAGGCTAAACAGCCCCAGCTCCCTCAGCCATTCCTCACAGGGTTTGTGTTCAGGCCCCTCACCAGCCTCATTACCCTTCTCTGGATGCATCAACTGTCCCAAATCCTTCTTTGAAGTGTTTTCTCCATTTTCTGTAAGAAAATGGTGAAACAAAACCTTACCAGTCTCAGGTGTTTGGGTCGTGCCCAATGCCCAACATGGTTGTAGTTGGTTTAAATGGCTCATTATTAACCCTGCACCTTCTATGCTGTTTAGGGCAAACCAGTTGGACATGTTGATGTGATGTATCTTCCTAGCAGACATCTCCAAAGGATAATGTTGGTCTCTGGAAGGGGAGGGAGTATCAAGACACAAGGCAAAAGGTGGCCCAATGTCAAACATCTGTGGGCTAAGGGGAACACCAGAGTCTGTAGGTTTGTGCTGGCTATCACAACAACTAGATTTGCATTTGGGACCAAACTGACCTCCTGTGTTCCCAGGGGCATGCCTGGTAGAAGCGTCATCCACTGTGTGAGTTTATCAGATTTATAGACTGCATTCACGCTACACAAAAGTACTGGAATTAAAACTCATCATAATTCAGGGTTAGATTAAAAGGATCCCTATGGTCATTCATCTGCTGGCATTTTAAACCAAGTTATTGCTGATCACATTTGATCCCAGAGCTGTAAGAGTATCTGTTTCTTCTGGTTTTTCTCACAACTTTCAAAAATGTTCTTTTGCATCAGTTGATGTCCTTTGCTCCAGCTATTTTTGTCTTCTCACCACTTAAAAAAGTTCAGCATTAGGCATGCATAACTATGGTTTCTCAGTATTGTTTCACCCAGCAGTAGTGAAAAGTACTTCTTTAATGTGAAATAAGGGTGTATTTTCCTACGGTCAGCTTTAGTTTAGACCACCTTCTACTTTCCATTGTGAAAGTAAAGCAAAGAAGAATGAGACTCTTTTGCAGATACTCTGTGGACTTAGAGGAATTTGGAAACTTCTCACTGAGTCAAAAATCTCTATGGATTTCTTTTGTCCCTTGTCATGAACTGATGACCTAGATAGTAAAAGAAAATCAATGCCTGCAGCAAATAGAGTATGTGTTAGATATCTGAGTTTTGGGACGTTTACAGGCCTAGTATTAGACTATCAGGATTTTCTTGTTAAAATTGAGAGTTTTGAACCTCTGGGACCATGTGAAATTATAGAAATGCTGTCTGGGAAGCATCTCCCTAAAAAATAATAAAAAGCCAGGTGGTTATTATCTCAGACTAGGTTACTTAAGCTATCCAGGGTGTATAGGACTTTATGATTTGGATGGTTAGGAGCAAAGGTGATTTATTATGCTGAGAAAGTAAATTCTTTGTTTTGTTTGGCTGACAGTCTCGCTGTTGGGGGGTTTTTGGATGAATAAGAGAGATGAAAAAAAGGATGTGGGAGGGAAATTATTTCTTCATTCATTTTATTCTGCTAATGAAAAAGAAACATTTTTGTTTGGTTAGTTTTTCTAAGCAGTCAGGAAAGGAGCCTTTGCTTATGTTACAGACAATAAAGATGAAGACTGGGCTTAGAAAGCTAATTCTCCCCTTCCCCTCCCTTCATTAGCTGCAGGAGGATCTTAAGAGTGTGGACCTCCTTCTCTATGTTAAAAACCCATTTCTGGAAAAGCTGTTTTCCCCAGCCCTTTAGTGACTGCCGTGCCTCCCTTCATTCCTCCTTATGAGCAAAAACAATGAGTGGCAAAGTAATACTGAAAAAAAAATAGGCTTTTATGGGTATGACACACTGAACATTAGGACTCGTGGTGGGAAGTGGGCAACCTGTGTACAGGCAGAAAGAGTGTTTGGAGGAGATTCCACTGGTCATGAGACTTAGGGATACCTACAGATCAGATTTGCAAAACAGCACTACAAATTTTTTGCCTTCCAAAGTTCTTTCAATGCAGCCTCCTGGACCTCTCAGCCTTATTTTTACTGTATTTAGATTTATTTTATACTCTTATACAGAGCTAGTTCTATCTGTAAAGTGTGAAAAACCCTTTAATAAACAGATACCCTGCAAAAGTCAGTGTATTGTTTGTGGCAAGTCTGTACAGTGAACTGAAGGAACCCAGCTCCTCATTGTGTTTGCTCTTTTCCAAACACTGAAGCCCTCTCCATTTTGGGGGATTGGAGAGAGAGGGGGAAAAAAAAGTGCATTTTTGTTCTTGAAAGTCTCTAGTGGACCTTATAAATTTGATTGTACTTGGCATTTTTGATATTCCTACTTGCTTGCACACCACAGCAGCCACATGTTGTCACTTAAAATCTAAATATCGGATAACGGCTAACTGAGACTTTATTGTGTATCATGCTTATTTTAGGAATTACTTTTGTAAAGTAAAAATGACACTAACTCTAAAAGCATGTTTAATAAAACCTCAACAATCTGTGTGCTGAGTTTGCACATATTATGTTCTCATAATCAAAAGAAAAATGTAGAATAAAAATAGTAGAGAAGAACAGTGCCCGTTTTTGGAGCCTTGAACAGCTGTAAGTGATTAGAGCTTCTTGTTTGGTTTGCTTTGATTTTTGGGTCTACTTTTTGAAAGTTCTGTCAACTTCACTTTTGCTTATTTCACTTTGTTTGGATAGTTTTGCCTTACTGAGTTTCCTGTGATGCTTCTGGTTATATGAAAAGTCTAGTCCAAATCACAGCACTTCAAAAATAATAATTTTTCAGTTCTTGGGTTTCCCCAACCCAACAGAGTACTTCTCTCTCTCCAGGTAATAATATACTCACAATTACTTACTGCCAAGTTCAGATATTCACCACGTGCAGTAGTGTGGGATTCACACACACATTGCAGGGTGTTATTCCAGACTCTTGTGTAATATTATGCAGGGCCAAGTCTCCCTGCTTAAGGTAGTCCTCCTTAAAAGGGGGAAAAAAAAATGAAAAAAAAGTATTCCTGCTTTCTTTATCTTGCTGTAGGATAATTCTTGCTAATACTCCTGCTTCACTGAGCAATTAATTGATTTTTTTTTCCTTCTGAAAAATCATTATCTAAGAAGAATCTATTTGGCACATGGTCACATGAAGATTGTTCCTTTGTTTAACGTGGAAGTGTGGGTGGTTAGTTGTACTTGGATCTATTTATACTCATCTTGTTTTTTCTAACTCATCAGCTTTGTTTTTGCCTCTGTCTGCTGCTGTTTTCAGTTGTATACCTGCCTCTGCTCAGCCCCCTGGTTCTGGCTGCACAGGGGAGAATAAACTACACAGAGAGAAAGGTAGAAGTGAGTGAGTTTGACAGTAAGTAAGCCCCACACATTTGGCAGGTAGAGTAATGCTGTTAAAAAAAGTAAAGCATGAGAAAGTGAAAAGCTTTCCTGGTGTATATCAAAATATTTCTACTGCTGCATGGAAAATACTGAATTTTGAAACTACCCATAGAGATATCTATGCATAAGTAATTTGCCCTCCCTCACAAAATACAAAATTTCGTTCCTTCAACAGAAGGATGGTGAGTCAACATCTCCTAACTGTAAGTTTGCATCATTGTTTTCCAAAGTAAAGTCTGTGCCATTCAGAATGTTAAATTTTTTGAAAGTCAAAGATGTTGGCATGATGGCTCAGAGTTCTCTCCAGCATGCCTCACATTTCAAACTCAACAAATCTTGCTCTCCACATTCACATGAAATCATTTGTCTTTTAGGACTTCTTTGAACTGTGGAGCTCAGTTTGAGCATTTCTCTTGGAGACCTAATGAATATCAAGAGGGAAAAAATAAAATGAAATTGCTCATTCAGGGTAAAGTGTTACTACAGAAGCTGCAGGTGCCTGACTGAAGCAATTCAATGGTGCATTATAGGTATTCCAGAAATGAGTGTTTGTGCTCTCTGGCACACCTGCACAGGGGATAGAATCACAGAATATCTGTTTTTGCCATGAGACTATCCAGTCATTGCAACATGATTTCTAGAAGTGTGCTGCAAAACATTTTCATACAGAGAAAATTACTGTGCAGTAAACGAAAGATTGCCTTGAGGTAGAGAGTCTGCAAGCTAAGCAGAACAGATTGCTAGGCTGCTGCAATCTTCCTGTGTGATTTTGGGCAAGCCTTGAAGTTGTTCACTTCTTCTTATTCAGCATTTCATGAGTTGTGGTCCTGAATTCATTCATGCATGCAAGGAACCTGACACTTTCAACAGAGCTGTGTGCTGCCACCTTGCAAAGTGCAAAGTATTTGTGCATCCTAAATCATAAATAGGCCCTTTTTTGAAGGCAAAACAGTAGAATCATATCCTCACTTTCATGTTCAGGCTAAGCTCCACTCCAGCTGTTTGTGTAATACTTGCAGGATCTAGACCAACTACAAATATTTAAAGAGATTTTCTGTGATTATAATGAAAACATCTCTATCATTCAAACTATATGCTGAAGCGTTAGAGCGGTTTTGAGATTACAGTCACTTGTATTCAAGGATCTTAGGGCTCTGTAATAATTTAGGAATGTCTACAGAGCAGGTAGTTTGCATGATTATAACTCCTGGGAAATCTGCATGGTTAGCATGTTTCACTAAAATATGCTTTGCACACATCCTGAACTCTCAGGGTGGAATTCTGGTATTACTGAAAGCAGTGTGAGTTTTACCATTGTCTTTCCTGAGACTAATACTTTCTGGGAAGGTATGTGGTATAATTTATAGCAAGAGAGAAGCCTCTTTTTAAAGTGCTAAATGAGTTGACTTTCTTCACTTTTTTGTTGATAATGTTGTTACTGCTTCACTTGTTTTTATTGGCTTGTCTGTCATTAAGGTACTTAACGTATGCCAGCTGGAGTTCTGTGGACATACTGTATATTGATTCTCAATTTTTCTTCTAATGGACTTTCTGTTAAGAAGATTTCCATGTTTGGCCTGTATCTTTTGCATTGTCATTTTTAAATATTAGAAATTATGCAACTGGCAGTGACAACTGTTACTCTGCTTTTGTCATCAATAATCCGAGGCTTTGGTGTTGTAAGAGGTCATCTGTTGTATCTGTTATTTTTGAAGTTAATAAAGGTAGGTAGTTATAATGGTTTTTTCAGCAGGAGCAGAAATCTTAACTTTAGCAATCTGAACATTTTAAGCAGGACTCTGGGAAATAACTTCTAAAATACACAAAATTAAGAGTAGCTGGAGCAGTCAAATTAAACTGCAAGCCTGCTCTGATAATTATTTTTAATTCAAAAACCTATGATCTTTAAAAATGTTATCTCATGTGGTAGAAAATTGTGTTTTCCCTACTTTAACCAGCTCAACAAAGACTACTTTTTCTACTGCTGAGAATAGCAAGTTCAAGAAAAAGGCTGTTCTTCATTCATCTCAGACTGCAGCATCAGTTTTACTGTGCTGCCCTGAAAATGAGCCTCAAATTCACCTTGAAGGATCCTCCCAGGGATGCCAGCTGAACCTTTGACCATTTTCTTCTGACTGTCACCAAGGTTAACACATCATTATAGCTTGTGATGTTAGGGGTATCTGTTCTTCTGGAGCCATTATCAACCTACACTGTTTCACACAACCTAAACAGGAGTCTCAGTCCCTCATTGCTTTTTCATAGGAATATGTCTTGTTGATTTTTGAGAGTGAATTTTGTTTCTTCCTAATTTAAAGTGTTAAAATAGACATGAAATTTCAAAACTCCCAGCTTTATCTCTGGTTTTCCTTAATTAAAACAGCAACCATATGACTACAAACAAAAATAAAAATATGAAAGAGGTATTTTCTATTTAAATTTGAAAATAGGCATATTCATACTGCTGCACAGTGCAAAAAAGTGTGTGGTGAAAGACAAAATGTCAGCATGGTTCTGTGGGATAAGTTCTAGTTACTGACAGGTTTAGGGCCCTTTATTTGTTTGGAATTTTCTTACCAAGGTATCATGTTGGATAATAGGCTCATTATAATTAAAATGAGATTTGTTTTGTTGATCCAGAAAATGGTATCTACAAATACTTGTCTGTGGCACTGATAACTAGCCAAAAGAACTCTTTTATAAGAGAAGCTTGTTGACACAGATTTTCCAAGCTGTATTACAGTATTGTTTTAATATATTGTACATTAACAGTTGGACTCACTTATCTTGAAGATCTTTTCCAACTTTAACAGTTCTATGATTCTAAATGTGCTCTTAGCAGAGCTTATTTCTTTTTTCCCCCAAGACTGTCCTCTGATAAAACACGTAGGCCATTGGATGGGCCAGGCCTACTTCTGGATGCTGCTAATGGCCATCAGTTTTGTGTCCATGAAATAATGAAACCAAGAGATGCCAAAATCAATTAATTCTCTCCCTGAACATTGTTTCAAAGGACTTCCACAAGTTCTCATTGGAGAATTGATACTACTAGTGTTGACAAGTTTTATAAGGTAAAGATGATGTATTTATTCAGGTGCTGTAGAAAATGTGAAGGGAGATTTTGTTTCAGCTTGTGGAGACTACTTTTAACCCCAAGCAGTGTATAGTACACTAGTTTTTACCTTTGTGTTCTTTGCTTCTTACCTGCCATGAAATGCAGTTTTTTAAATAAGTTTACAAACATTACACCTAGGTACCAATCTGCAGCATTCAAATGATATGCAAAGTTATGTCTGTCCACTTTGCATTCAGCTGAAAGAGTTGAGATGATACACAGGGACAGGGTTGTATCCTTTTCTGTGCTCTCCATTAACTCTTTGAACACAAAGGTAGCAAGCTTTAAATCGCTCCTTTCGGTTAGATGCATGTAATTTTCCTTCTCTTAGACTTCTCTGAAAACTTTTAATGGTGACAACAATTGTGCTAACTCCAGTTAGGTGTGATGCAATGGTTTTTCCCTCTGGCAGTGTTTGAAGACTATAGTTGACAGTTCCATGAAAGAGGGTTCTGAAAAGGTAAAGTATTGTTAATATAACCACATGATTGTACAGAAAAAGAAATGCTTGAAGCCATTCTGCGTGCCTACCTGACTAATTTAGTGAATAAAATTCCTTTCCAATGGAGTCCTGGATGTATACCTTCTTTCTTCGAAGTCCATATTTAATGAGCTGCTGTTCTTTTGCTCCTCACAGAAGTGTGCATCTCATTAAGTCCTTCCTCCTGCTTTGGTTTTTGCCTCCTCTCATGTCCTTCTTCCTGCTTTGGTTCTTGCCTCCTCTCATGTCTCAGGGACAGAGTTACTGGTTGGGCTACAAGTATGTCAGGCCCAGTCCTCTGCCTCAAGGTGAATTTCTCTTAAGCATTTGTTGAAAAGCTCATAAACTAATCATAAACTAAAAGTTCATAAAGTAATACCTCCATGGTAACCTTCCAGGCAATCCCACTATGAAATTAGTTTGCAAAATGAGCCAAGATCCAAATCTAACACATTATTAAAGGCAACTCTTAAGTACAGCAAATATTTTAATATTTTAATATTCCTTGCATAGAATGGCCTGCATATCAGATTGTTCTTGGCGTGCATGTTTGCAAGTGCCAGTAATAATATCTGTAATACAGCATTTACACTTTAGGCCTGCCAGATCTTGAACAAAAATTTGAATCCGTAAGGATTGTCTGGAATTCCTGTTTTCAGAAATGTAAGAATATTTAAGCATTCTTCTGAAATATAGGAAAAATATTCATGTTTTATTCTATCAAACATTTCTTGTCAAACCTTAGGTCTGGAAAAACATGCAATATTTCATTGCAAACCACTGAAAGTGAACCTCAACAAATCGGAAAACTAGTTATGATTTTATGGTACTTTGGTCAAATGTGCAATAACTAACACAGAACTATTGGAAAGGAGAATCATCAGGACATGTTTTTTCACTCTTTATCAAACATTCTCTGAAATGATTGCTTTTCTTGTCATGATGAACTTGCACTTTCCATAGAACTTTGCTTTCTTTTGTCTTCCAAAGTTGACAGTATGGCTGTCTTAGAAAAAGTCTGGCTGCAACACGTGAAGGATAGTCACTAATAGTACAATGAAAAATACAAAGCACACTTGATTTCTTAGATTTGCTGAGTATTTCTTTTTATATTTATCATACTTGAGAATTCTTAGGTCTTTCCTCCTTAATTCTGAAAGTTTATTCAGCATTTGAAAGCCATATATCAGTTATTTAGCTTTTCTGGACAAATAAGTGCAAACAGTGGATCTGTGTTCTCTAAGATAAACAAGGGTGGTCTTTATTGTCCACAAACTCTTCTGTAAGCTTAAACCTTGCTGCAGACATCAGGGTACTGGTGTGACATAATACTGTAATTTGTTTATGTATTGCAGTACGGGTTGATCCTGTTAATGTTTGTGTTAGAAAAGGATACAAGAAGACTAGGGAAGCTTATTGATAAAGTCTCTTGTTTGCACGGATGTTATCAAGACAGTCCTTTAGATACTGCCTGTTCACATGGGTCAGCTTTCCCTGGCAATCTTGACTGTGTTTTTGCATCATTTTCCTTACAACACAAAGAAAAGCCACTCTAAAATATTTTCCTTTTGAATATTTGTATGTAATTGGGGCCCTGTTTGGAGTCAGAGGGTGCCTCAGGAGTGGTGAGTTTGGATCTTCTGTGGAGGGCACCTCCCATCTGTAAATTGTCCCCCGTGGGCCATGGTGGCACTGGGTGCATTGCATGCCAGGGGCTATGGGCAGCACCTTTTAGTGGTCAGCATTCAGGACCAGGTCTGGAAAGTGGAACTGCAAATTTAACCACCTGGACATGTCAATATGTCCATCTGACAGGCAGAAATGCTGACCACCACACACCTTCTCCAGCAGCCATGGACTCCTAAATTTCACCATCTGCTTTTGAAAAATTCAACCAGAATGTGGCATGGATTACTCTTTTAAATGCAAAAATAGAACTTATTTTCTTTTTCTTTTTGTCATGCTAAGGAGCTGGCAAAGAAACAGTAATATCTTTTAAAGTTAGTTGTTTACTTCAGACTCAGTATGTGAGTATTCGTATGTTTTGGAAGCATAGTGTGGGCTTTTTCTGTGTTTTTGGGGAAGAATACTGTGAGAGTCCATATGCAGTTTTTAACTTCTTGTTACTGTTATGAAAAGGTAATTTGTACCAAGTGAACTGAAATCTGATCAAGTAACACTTCTAGTTTTCTGTAAAGATTACTTCTTACTCATTATGTTCTTTTTACACTTCTCGTACAGAAAGCGTTAAAGCTTCTTGTTTATGACAGGATAGTACTAATTCTAAAAAAGGCATGCACACACATAAGATAAAACAGGAATATAAAGTGCAGGGTAATTTCAGTTTCTCTACCATTTTCACAAGCCTGTTCCAATAACAGCAAACATTAGCAAACAGGAGACTGATTTCCATACAGAACCTGGCCAGCTAGTATACTTTGTAAATACAAATGTGAAAAGTTGAGCAGCTAGTATTTTCAGTGTCCAAAACAGTTTCTCCCTCCCTTACTGCCACATTTCTCTCTCAGCCTTTTCCATTGGCGCAGTTTACAATAACCTTTTAATAACAACAGGAATTGTGCCAGAAGTTTAAACCCACTGTGGCATCTGTGAAGAACAGCGAGGAACTGCTGCAAAGGAAGCAATTATCCCAGCAGGGCTCCAGAGCCCGCCTGAATAGCTGGGGCAGCCCCCAGCCGCGAGCAGAGAGGCGAGGCGAGAGGCACCGCTTTTCGGGCTTCAGGCTCTTCCTTCTCTCCAGCTTTTCAGGAGAAACCACTTCCATGTACGCCCTGAGCAATAAGGGTTTGCTATTCCCAAAGAGTGGGAAGAGCCTGGGCAGAGGGCAGCGCGTTCCTCAGTGCCCAGCCTGGTAGCAGCGCTCAGGGGCTGGCACAGTCCAAGGATGGCACTGGGAAACGTGAGCATGAGGGAGCACTGCTCCCAGTGCCTGTAGAGAGTGGGAACAGTGTATGCTTTGTTCTGCTTGCTTGCAACCTGGGCTGGCTCGTTTCACAAGTAAAAGGAATTGTGAGTAGCTCCTGGCTTCGCTGTGTGTTACTGAAGATCAGCCTGTGTTGTAAAGGCTGTGGCAACAGAGAACGTTTGTGAACGGACCAAGATCTGCAGGTCATTCCCTGCCTGGGGAGTCTCTCTGGAGGATCCAAAGTTGAGCACAAAAATAATGATTCTGGGCTGCTCTGTGAGCTGGGGAAGTGGGGGGCTTTGCTCTTTGCCTCTCTCTGCATACATTTTCCTCCTTATTCTTCATAAGTTTAAATTTTAGCATCTTCCAGGCAGAGGCCTCTCTGTAACTGTAATGTCTAGCCCAGTGGTTGTTTCAGCAGCCCTTCAGTAATAATGAAAGTTACATTCAAGATTTGCTTGTGGTTGCCTATGACTGCAGGTTTTTGCCTCACTCCTGTAACACAGGGCTTGTGTGCAGACCACAACAAATGCAAGGAGATCTATGATTTATGATTTGCATATGCTGCAGTCTCAAGAGCTGTAGGGAACAGTGATGGAAAAGTGAAATGTGGCAGATTAATATATGACTTTTGTGTTTAACTGTTCATGAAAAATCAGTGTTGCAGTGCATATGCTCCTCTTTTTGACAGTGCTCTACAAATGATGGGAAAGGTTTAATATTTTCACAACTTTGTGTGTCTAGCATTTACTAAGAGTTCTGCTAACCTTTGGCTCACTCAGAGATAAATGCAATAGGAACTTACTGTGGGTTTATATCCTTCTTCTGAAGTGTGGTCTTGTTTCCATGGTATGTCATCTTGGTCAAAAGGTGGGAAATTGGTAGGTTTTTAGTTATGTTAGAAAACATTTTCTATTTTTTTCAAGGTTAGTTTTGCAAAATACTTGTTAATTTGTAGTGTTTAGTTGGCAGGGCCAAAACTTCTTGGGTAGTTGCCTTGATTATAAAGTTTTTACAGAAAATGTTTTGAATAAGAAGTCAAATATGTCTCAAAATTTAAAACTGTCAAAATACAAATTTGGAAATGTATGAAAGAAACTAGTGCATTTTAGTCACCTGTGACTAATTTTATTTGCTTTGTTTGGTTCTCAGTTCGTGTTCTCTGCCATAAAGAGCTCAGGTTTACCCCCGGAGGAACTAAGAAAATCCTTCTTCCCTTGGGAAGCTGCTGTGCCAGCTCCAGGGAGGAAAGCTTTCACAGGCAATTTAGTGCAGGAAGTGCAACGGTCACGGGAAGAATCCGGGAGCCTGAGATTTGCATCCCTTGAGTGAGGAGCCAGCAGTGGGCAGCCAGACTCAGAGGGGCTGTGCCTTCTCCTCGAGACAAGTGGGAGTCTGAGCCAAAACTGCTGCATCTCAGAAGGTCACGGAGTGGCTGAAGCCACAGCTGAAAATAAGGGCCTGCTGCACAGGCCAGCCAAGAGACAAATGTGAATAATTCCTTTCTATTCCCTCCGCTCAAGCTGTGAGGATTTCGTTGTTGCTTCACAATTGTAAGTCTAGGAGATTCTTGGTTTTGCATGTTGAAGGCCTTTCAGTTTCTTGTGAGAGCTCATGGTAGAAGAAGAACCTATGAACTTCCACTTCAAATTTCTTGATAACTCGAGTCCTGTGAAAACAGTTTCCTTTAGAAGACTGAATACATACGAACCTCTACATAAGAACCCCATGAAAAACCTCATATTTTAGCATGATGGCTGTGAGAAATCTGTACCCTGAGAAATGTCTTTCATCAGATTACAAGTCTTGGTGAAGTTTTATCTACCCATCCTTCTAAAGTTTGAAATTGTACGATAGGACTCTGCTGTTGAAGACTCGTGTTCTGCATAGCTCCCCTTTACTTAGGAGAAAGTAGGAAATTTTCTATTGATTAAATACACCCCATGATATGCAGTTGTCTTAAATCCATGTTGTCATCCTGCCAACATTAGCTCCAGACTTAGATAAATAAGACAATATTCTCAATACCTTTAATGATGATCAGGAACTGAAATCCCCTTGGAATCAGCAGCAGAGTCTGGACCCTTTGGAAAGTCTTGGTGGTTGTACTCTCGTCCCTCCACCCCTGGTGCTGTCTGCAGGGTGTAGGTGTGATTTGCCACATGCAGTGTCAGGTCTGGTGATGTAGGTGGACCTTTGGCTTCATCCTTTGTGACTTTAACACAGCCCCTCAGAGTGACCTTGGTCTTCCTTTTACAGTGGGAAACAGGCTGCTAAAATCCTCTGGAGGTTTGGGTTATGTAGTTTCTTTTATGGTTACCAAGTAGGATTTTTTTTTTATGTTTTAAAATTTGTGGTTTGTTGGTATTATTTTTCCTTATTAAATTTGTGATTCTTTAGGTAACATAATTAAAAAACTGAGAGATTTTGTGTGAAATATTAACCCTGTCTGGTCTGAGAATTTATCCTTGGAGGTGTGTAAATAACACAGTAGTAGTGATGCTTAAAAGAAAATTCATGTGTAATTGATACTTCAAATAATCTGACTTGCTTAAGGGAAGAGAAATGAAGACATACCAGACATCGAGTTCAGTTCAAGTTCACTTTTACTTCTGATTTCAATCACTGACTGTAGTGAAAGCTACATGTGCACCAGTGCATCCAGAGGAGATTTATGCATGGGGTTAAATTTATAGTTTTACAGAAATTTCGCAGTTGTCATTATAAGCGCATCATTCCCATGCAGAGGACCTTCTTTGGATATTGCAGAAAGATTGATAGTTCCAGATGCAATTTCAGTGACCCGTAGAATATGCCTAAGTGTTGTCCATTAGTTGAGTTTAGTATGTTTTCTGTACTTAATAAATAACAGTGTGAACAACAATTTATGGAGCATTTGCTTCTTTTTTTTTTTCTTTTATTTTTTTTGTAGAACAGATTTAGGATCATGAAGATAGTTGTAACATGCTTTTGTTGTAAGGTTTTAATCTTAGTTTATAATAAGAAAGGAAGTATTGCATAGAAAATGTTTTGTACTGTAGCTGTGAAAGCATTTCAGAGAAGTATTTTGCTGGTTCAAATATTGCAGTATAAACATAGCTGTCTGTTCAGAAATTGGTTCAGACTAATGTGAGCCAGTACGGATTATTGTGAATAAAATCTTCCTTTGTGATTAACAAAAGCCTCATGTTTATAGAACGTTAATTTGGAATTGTTACAGTTTTAAACTTCTGAAAATCATGTATGCTGAGGCATACATTCTTTTTCTGAATTTGATCTCATCTGTTTCTACAGTCTCGTTGGGTGAAGCATCAAACACATGGAGTAATTCTGATATTTGGTGTCTTGTGATAATGCCAAGGGGTGAATAACTCTCAGCTGCCCCTAAATTCACCAGACAATTCAGGACGCAGATAAGCCTTAAGCCTTTGTGGATATAATATCCACCTTCTTGTAGTTACAGCCAGTATTAATGAGGCCAGAAAAGTGAGAAAAGGAGTCTTATGAACGGACTTGAATCTGATTCTGGCTCTGATGTATCAGATTGGCAGGGGTGCCAGAAGCAGCAGCTTGAATCTATTGTCATTTTATCTACCTTCTTTTTACATAAAGCCACCTTCCTATGGGTTTTGCACCTTCCTTTAGGCTGCCTTCAGGCCTGTCTCTATTGCAAAGCTGTTTTGTTGGTATGTGTGGTGGGGGGGAACAATTGACTTGCACTTTGTCATGACAGATTTACAGCAGAGAAAGACCACTTGAAAGAATGTTTCAGACTACTTTCAAATAGAATTTTTGGTGTGTTTGATCTGGAGGTGGCGGCATGTACTGTCCTGGGGTCCCAGAGAATGGAACGGAAAGCAGGACAGACTCATCTGTCTGATCTTTGAAGTTAAACAAGAACAAACTTTAATCATTGTTGAAGACCTGCTCCAAACACATTTTGATGTCTAGTGTCTGATATTTAAGCATGCTATAATAGGTAGGGAAGCATACATGGGATTCACATGGCTTGGAACAAGATACAAATTTTTAAATAAAAATTAGGATAGTCATTTGTACTCTTTTTTTGTTCAACTTTGTTCAAACTGCAAAGCTGCCTTCTGTTGCTGACATTCCATGCCTTATACCCTCTCCTGCAATGATTGAGTTGTGATGTGGATATTTTGGGATGCTAGACCAGACAGAGGGAAATGAACAAACTGTGTTTATTAACTAAGAAATAAAAGCTCCATTTTACTCAGATGTACCATTGGTGGCCCTATTAATTACAATTATACCTGGACTCACCTTGTACTTTGACTTGTTATTCATAATTAGATGGTACACTTTTAAAGCAAAGGCAGTGTCTGACAGGTTAATATTACATGCCCACCACTTTCAATTTAGAAAATGAAAGAATATGGGCTGTTGTGTATGCTGTACTGGAGAAGACTGAAATATATGAAATTTGTGATATCACATATGCAGAAACGCTGGCTGTACAAACAGAAGTCAGTATTTCATTCTGCAGGCTAAATTTGATTTACCTATGAATTTGTTTGCTTTAGAATTATTTTGCAGCAGAGCAGATTTCATTTATTAAATGGAAATAAACTAGGAACCAAAAGAAAGTTAAAAAAAATTGTCACATTTATATTTGCACTCCCCAAGCATTTCTCTTATGGCTTCATTCTGTCTCATATTTCATACCACATTTCTGTAAAAAGTAAATGAATCACCCACATATATAAAAATATTTCATAGCACAGACAGATGGGTATGGATTTATATGTACAAAAATGTACACACATATACACAACACATATAGGTATATAAAATATGGTCTCAGAATAAGAATATATGTGTGTACAGTTATACTGAATTCTTGGTGGTATGTTGTAGAACCCTTGGGTAAGTTTTTATGGATTTGATTTATTGGCTGACTGAGTTGATTCATTATTTGTATATGATTTTTTGCTGCTGGGTGGCCATAATTTACAATTCGGGACCTAGTTAACTCTGTGGGTGCCTAGAGTTTTCTGTGTGAGTATCTCCAAATCTTGTTTAAAGAAATAAATGAAGAAGACTTGCTTGAATGAGCAATTTACAGATGAGGAGCAAAATGTGGTCAGGCAGGCAGGTCACAGAAAATAGCTTTCAAAAAGTCTTTGTAAGTCACCATACCATCATATATTTTCTTAGCATTCATGCAATAATCCATACATTTTACAGGCAGCTGAAGATCATCTGTGAGAGATGGATCACAAATATTTTTCTCTTACTAGAATTCAGTGTCATTCTTGTATTATGCTACTTCAAAATCCCTGATAGTTTTGCTGGTAGGCACAGAACCGAATCCTGAAAAGGCATGAGAAGTCAAAAAGTGCCTTGGCTTCATTTTGGTATAAATGAAACATGACACTTACTTTCAGAATTAGACTTTAAGCTTTAGCAGTTAGCAAAGCCATTCTTTTTGCACAACATAACCATTTCTACTGTAGTAGTGGAATAAAACTGTTCTCTGTTAGGAAGGAAGGACTTCTCCTGATATTCAGCATGGTCACAACTCTTCAGGAGGTTTGAGATGTAGTGGGACACTCCCTGCCTGTCACTTTTACAAACCATTATATCATTTGCTGCTATAAAGTCCAGCTGGTGTATTTTAGGGCAAGGGCAAAAATATGAAAAGAGCCAGAACACTGAATTTAAAATGTCTTCATTAACTGTTAAGTATATGCAGTCTATGAATAGTAGTAATTTGGAAGATTTCATGTACTGTGTCCAAAGGTGATTTGACTGTTTAAAGCTCTAGATACTGGATATGATCTTAGTAAGACAAATTCTGCAGTGATTCTTTATGTGTTCCTGCCAAATTTCACATGCACGTCTTCCATTGTGTACTGTTTGACTTAGAGCCATTGGTCTGTTGTCCATAGGTATTTCTGGGGATTGCCTGTTGAGAGGAAATGCTGCACATAGACAACATCATTTTTTTCATAGCTGCAGTTTTCATTTGCAGTGAAAAAGAAAAAAAACCTCATATTAAACCGAAGGGATTGGCCAGTCTAATTGAGATGGTGGATACCGAATTGTTTAAAATGCAATGAAGAATTTTGGTAGTTGCCCACCAGGGGAAGTTCACTTCCTTCTGGCCATCTGTGACTGCTCCAGTTACAGACATGTGTAATTCCACATTCAGTGGTGGCACATTTTATTGTAGCTGTGTAATTTATCACAATTCCATGTGGAATAACCGTCATTGTAGCTAAAGTTCTAAACCCTTCTCATGTTTTAAGGAAACGAACCAGCCAAACAAAAGAAACCCCTTTGCACATGCATTCAGAATTCCACGTTGTAAGCACAGCCTCCTTCAGCACACATGTCACATCTTAGGAAGTCTGCTTCAACATCCATGAGGGAATGTCTCCTGTGCGTTTTGTTCTTTATATAAAACTCAAATAACTTGCAGGAAAAGCAACTTTCAATGACTTTTTAGTTTTTCATATGTTTCTGCTTTAATGCTTCTCTCCATCTCTGCTTTGAAGAGAGTCTTGTAGGTAATTCCTACAAGAAATTCTAGGATTGTTCTTGCTTAAGGTTACAGTTTGTGCAAGATATGCAGTTGTGTCATATTGTGGTGGAATGGAATTGAATGGGATTTTCTTAAGTGATAAAATAACAGAGGAGCACAAATGCTACTGAATGTCACTGGGATTTAGACTCAAAAGGCATGCATGAAAATCAGATTTAAGTTTACATGGGTTTGAAATCATCAGATGAGTTGGCAAATTTTTGTGATATATAAATCCATTTCTTTGTTCTATGCGGTGTGGTCTGTATTTATATACATAAAAGGTACCTATTTCTGCATATGTTATCTGGATATAAAAATATCCCAAAATATAAGTGAAAGATGTTCAGTTTTTTATTTTTTTTTAAGTCCTTTGCATGCGTTATTTGGAAAATCATTTGCTTTCTGTGATTTAGGGAGATGCAAAGCAGAAATAAATACAGATAGACTTTTAGTTATATTTTACATTCCCTTCCCTTGCTTGTCCACTTCAGGCAGTCAGCAATCTGAAATTGCATATAGATTCTTGAAAAATGTGTGTTTGCAGGTCACCTTTAGTTTTTCATTCCTCATGTCTCAAATCTCCACTGAAATTTCAGCATTACCAGCTTTCTGAATGATAAAGGACATATCTCCTGTGCTCTCAAGCGATGAGTGCCAAAGGCAACAGAATGAAATTTGTATGCAGCACTATCTGCACTCCACGTGCGTGTCCATTTATCTCAATAACTGACTGTCATCTTGGTGCCTGTACATCCTGCAGTGACACTCAGGGCCCAACGCTGCTCGAGATGTCAAATTTCCATGGATAGATTTCTAGCTGCAGGCAACTGGAGCTAAATACCTCATATTGAAAACACTCTCCTCCTTGTCACTGACCACATTAAAGCCTTTCTTGTAGCTTCATATGTGGCTTTTTATTTATTGTCTGCTTCCACCCATGCCTAGAACAGCAGTGGTTTTCAGAAGTGATTGGGCTCGTAAGCATATGTGCACTTCAAAACGTATTTTCTGTAACTAAGAAACTGTTTTTGTATATCAAAGTAAACATGGTACATATGCAGCTGCCTACACAGATTTTTGCTGCATGTTGGTGAACTTTGAAACTTGTTCAACCATTTGGTCAGTAAAATTCCTTTTAAAGGAAGATCAGATGTTTTCATTTGCATGGAATGTACATTTTTATATAGCATAAGATTTGGAATCACAAAGGTAAGCGTGGTTTCTGATTTCTGGGTTATTGGAATTCTATTATCTCCCAAAAGCTGAATTCAAAATTAAGAGCATTTCCTATTAAGAATATAATTGCTTCTGCTCATCTGCTTATCAGCCTTTAAACTTACTTATTTAAAGGTAAAGAACTAAAGAATTTCCTTCACTTCCTTAAGAAATGAAAACCAAAACAGACACAAAATTCATGAATAATAATGAGTATGACTAGCAGCAGCATAGCATACACGTATTTCTTGTCAAGAAAAAGTAATTGCAGTACTTGATGTGAAAATGAGATTTATGTCTCGTGCTAATTTTTACTCTCCACCTGATTGTATCAGTAACATGGGAAGGAAGTGTAGTCCTTCTGGCTAACAAGCATTAAACAGGCTGGTGAGCAGCCAGCATTACATTACACAGAATGCAGAAAAAATGAACAAGAGTCCAAATCTCAGAGATTTTAAAATACTCATGCAAAACTAAAACAAGAGCTTTTTTCAGAAGACAATGAAATTAGGTTAATACTGATTTTTTTCCACTTTTTATGTGATACAGAAAACCACAGATTGCTCGTTCTGTTTTGTTATCTGTAACAAAATATTTTTCAAGCTATTGTTATTAAATTGATAATTCATATTAAAGTGTTTTTGTTCTGCTTGGTTTGTCCTAGATCAGAGGAGGAAAGCTTATGATCACATACACAAGAAAGAATGATGCTGGCAAATACGTTTGTGTTGGAACAAATATGGTTGGAGAGCGTGAAAGTGAAGTTGCAGAGCTCACTGTTTTAGGTAAGAACTCCTTTTAGACTCTGTTGAGGAAAATGTCCATCTTTTGTTTTTCCTAGTAAGCCTGTCTCTAAAGATTATTCTCATCCATTTCCTTTTCAGTGCTGAGAATGTATTTCTCATGGTTGTGATCTAGTAAATAAAAGGAAGGTAATGGCTCTGCAGCCCACCTGGGACAGTTTTTTTCTATTCTAAGATGTATTTAATTCTCAAACTGAAAATAATTCCAGTGTCCATGACTGGATAAGTATTGTGAAGTAAGAGCAAAACAAAAATTACCAAGTTCAAGAAGCAGAGGCTTAATTTTTCCACCTTACTGGAGAGAATCAGAATTACTCTAAATTTCTATTTGGAATAACTATCTTTTCATTTATAGGAGTGTGCTGAGTGTTGTAAAGCTACAATAGATCTGCTTGTTCAAGTGATCCTATTGATAGTCCCTCTGATCTTCAAAGATTATGTTTTCATTTAAGATAGCTGAGCTTAGCTGAAAATTACATGTTTTGTTGCCATATCAGAAGGGAAGCTTTAAGTCCAAGTGCAGTCTCAGTATTCCTTCAGCATAAGAGAACTTAGGTGGTTTTCCTTCAAAATATGTCCCATTTTACTTTAAAGTAGAGGAGGCTTGAGATAGCCTCATTGTTTTTGCACAAAAAAAAAGTGTTTTATCTTTACAGGGTGAGACCGTCTAAGCCCTGGTTAACAGCACACCGGTTTCTATCACAATACTGCTGCAGTACTAATACTTTGTTGGTGGTTTTATTTTTGTTAAATTCATGTTCTAAGAGCTGTATTGTCTGTCTTTGGCACTTTTATCTGTCTTCCCTACAGTTGTGAACTAGGACTTGGGCAACTTGACGACCTGTTCAGAGTTCCATGTGAAGCAGGGATTTCCTTGATAAAACAAGGTTTTATGCCATCTTAAAATTGTTCAAACTGAATATCCAGGAAGAAAGTGATGTTTAACCCTTTAGAAGCTGAGGAAAACTTTGTGGTCCCATGTACTGTTTTATTTTGGTTTTGTATAAACACTTTGGAAGCACTAGGGGAGGAAGTTTATTGTCAAATAGACTTTCAGAACTTTCAAGCAAAATCTAATCTTGAAAGTAAGTTGTAATTACATGAGTAAAGTCCTGGCACCAGGCTCCTATTTAACGGTACCATTTAATACCTCATCGCTAGTCTGCCGCCAACCAGGGAATCACGGGCTGGACTGTTTGGTAACTTAGGCTGAAAAAATACTATTCTTGCTAAGCACCTGTAAGAGGAGGGGCGCATTGCAGGCAGAGCTCTGTCTGGCTTTTTCTTCATCTCTTGTTCCTTTCAGACATATTTCGGATTTTCAGCCTGAGGAAATTAGTAAGGGTTTTTTTTTTTTTTTTCAAATGTGGCAGTCAAGCTTTGAATGCCTTACCAGCCTGTGTCTAGAAATCCATAATACACCTCATTCTTTCAACTCAGACTTGGATACGTGTGGAAAAACACGAGAAATATGCTGACTTCATATATCAGAATATTTCTGCATTAATCTTCTATTTATGAGGTTTGGTTATTTAGAAGTTGAACTTGTGTTTCTAGGTCTCTGCTTTAGATCAGAGGGAGGATTGCATGCCAGAAACTGTAATATTAGAAAGTTTCATTGCTTGTGTGTAGCCAATAATCATGTGACAAAGATAGATTCTTAAATCAGTGCTGATTTCCCTTATCCATTTCTGCATTTGAATAAGAATGTTATAAATGGGCAGACAAAAACTTGTGGAAGCCCGTTACTCTTCCTTTAGGAAGCTGATCTGGAGATCAATGTGCCTCTTGTGAGTTTTGCAGTTGGGCAGCAGTCCTGGACTTACCAGATGAGTCCCTTTTCTCTTGCATAGTTAAGTTAAATATTCTTCCCCAACCTATTCCTACTCTGAGGTTTAATCTGGATGTTCTTTTCTTACATTCAGGTTTTGTTTTTTCAGCACCTACAAGAAAGGGACCAGGGTAGGGGTTTGTTTATATTTATATCTTTTTAATTCACAGCTAGATTTATGTCTGTAAATCTCTGTTTTATTTCTCACTTCTTGTATATGAACTCCGGCTAAAACTGACAGCTTAAAGATCAACTTGCTATTTCATTTAACATTATTTTCTATGATTGCCAGCAAAGTTAAGTTTTCTACAACACAAGTGTTCTGACCAACTGATCTGGACACCCTCGAGAATAAAGGAAGCTTTTTCTTAATAAGGTTTTGTTCAGTTCAGATTTCCTTTTTGAACCATTAAAATTTTGTAGTATTGACTCTCTACATCTGCAAAGCCAGAGTAATATTTAGAACTGCTTTTTTCAAACACAAATGTGACACATGAAGAGCATGGGATTGTCTCTTTATCCTTCTGTCTGGTCAGTTTGTACTCCCGTGAGAAATTTGTGGTGTATTTTTAGGTATTCATGCTTCCTGGTGGTGCCGATGGCTTTAGACTCTCGCAGTTCCAGGGGAATGATATTTATATCTTTAGTAGATACAAGTCAACACTTGCAACTGCCTTCTCAACTCCCTTGGAGCTTTCACAGGTTTATAGACAGAAAATTCATCTGCCTTAGGCAAAGAAATGTGCCAAGCACTCTCCTGTTAAACCTTCCCAGTTCTTTTATGGACATGCTGTTGTCATCTGGTGCTGCTCTTCTAGATGGGTCATCCCTGGAATATTCCAGAAATTGTTTAAAACCACTTTCATCCTTGAGAGTTTGCAAATCTCACTGCAGTGCATCCTGATGTGGAATTAGGAAAGCATGACTAGCTCAGCAACCTTCAGCTTTGAATCCTGTTACAGGTAGAAAAGTGTATCAATGCCTTTCCTTAAATTCGCAGGGTTTACCGAAATAACGCAGCCTGAACTGAGATCACCTTTTGTTCCAGAAAGTCTGAGTGTGAGTGTGCAACAACTCATCTGGCTCTGGTGAGCCAGGACCTGGTTCATCCATGCCCTGCAATTTAAATCAGGGATAGCAGCAGTTTTGATGACCAACAGCTACAGAGAGGACATTTTGTGGGTTTTCTGGCTTGTTTTACTTCATGCATGCTGGTGTAAGAAAACATTGCCTTTCAAATACCACATTGGAAATTATTGCATGGAATGCTTGCTGCTGCTGACACCTGTGAGCAACCTCACAGAGATCCTGTGCTGTCTGGACACAGAACTGCTGGACTGATCCTTGTTTTCCTTCCCTTTCCCTTTAGAGAGACCATCTTTTGTGAAGAGACCGAGCAATCTGGCAGTAACTGTGGATGACAGTGCAGAGTTCAAGTGTGAGGCAAGAGGTGACCCAGTCCCTACAGTGAGATGGAGGAAAGATGATGGGGAGCTGCCAAAAGCAAGGTGCAGTACTTGGAGTTGCCCTTTCTATGACATCTTGGTATATGATGGGACCATTCAGGGTTTGACAGCTAGCATTTCTTTGCCTTGAGTACAAAAGGCCTGGCTTGACCCGATAAAACATTTCTAATTAGCACTGTGCTGTAGTTGAATTTACAATTTATGTTGAAACTGTCTTCAGGTTTTTGTTGTGACAACACGTGACAAATATAGCATAAAATAACCAGGTCGAGACAGTAATCAGATATAGATTAATTCTTCACCTGAAGAGTCTTTTGTGATTACTGAAGGTTTTGGACAATGTGTAACAAATAGTAAAAGTTTAATTCTTTGCCTGAAGAGTAGAGTCTTTTGTGATTATTGAAAGTTTTGGGGAATGTATAACAAATAGTAAAAGAGATTCCAAAGTATAAATTGGAATTGCAATGAATATAAAATGTAGTCTGGTTATGTAGAAAGCTGCCTTGGTTATGCATGTTTTTGTTACTAGGTTTCCAGTGAAGTTGTTTTTTTGTCATTGATGTAATTCAGGCCAAAAAGTAAAACCTTATTAAAAATAAATGCATCTCACAATGGATCAATACAGAGACAGATTAAGTACTTATTTACTTACTTTGAAATCCTAATTAACAGTTTAAAAAACTTTTAGAGGAGTGGACTGAAAGAAGAAACCCTTTAACAGCTGGCTATGGCAAACAAATCCAGCTTCTTGATAATGTAGCTTTAACAAAAACTATAATTTTTACAAAAAAAAAATCTATTTACCATAAATAGAAACGTATTGACTGCATTGTACAAAAAAGAGAGAAAGGTGATGAAAGGAAAGAAATTGGTAAAAGGCCACATTGCTCTTTAGGAAAAAAAAATAGTGATTTATCTTGACTTTCAAGCAATTCTGATCTTCTTGGAAACAATATTTTCTTTTCAACCATATTAAAAACTCTGTCATTGAGATAGAGGGTAATAAATATCATTATATTTATTTGTTAAAAGAACTCTAACAATTAAGATGTTCTACATTAGAGCTTTGTGATTGTGTGCAAATAATATCAAAATAAGGTTTTCAAATATTTTGGATATATTTTGGTTTAAAACTTTATTTTACATTATCAATTTATAAGTCTCTATACTTTTTTTCTCTCATGAGAAATACAGAAATAAGAATATTTAAGAGCAAATGCCCCATGTTTTTACCCTTTACAGAGATTGTACACAGTTCTGTTATTTCTGTTCATTGTTAACTACTATGTCTGTTTAAAGATATGAAATTCGTGATGATCATACCTTGAAAATCAGGAAAGTTATGGCAGGAGACATGGGATCATACACTTGCGTTGCAGAAAATATGGTTGGAAAAGCTGAGGCATCAGCAACTTTAACAGTTCAAGGTAGGAGTGTTTCTTTGCAAAGAATAAATTTGAATAAAGTTGTACTAAAATAAAGATGATTTTGTTGTTTACTACAACTCTAGAGATAAAAAAAATGTGAAAATACACATTTGGCTTTAATTGCATTCTGAGGAATTAGAAACACTTCACATGTAAGATTTTTTTAAGCAGTCTTTACAATACTGAGATGGGGAACTGAGTATGTTTTGGATTTCAGTTCAGAATCAAGTCACTTGCAATCTTTGTATCTGAAACACAGAAAGAAAGTCAGTGCTATTAAGCTGCATTGTTTTAATTCAAAAAGAAAGAGTTGCATGTTCAAGTATCTGCCAAGTTTTTTCAATTAAATATAGTAGAGAAGCAGGGAATGATAAATCTGTTTGTGTATCTTCTAATACACCAACCCAGACCACTGGAATTCCTGTTGCTTTTTTCATTATAAAAGCGTATCATAGCACTACTGTTTCTTTGTAAGATAAAAATTCAGTGGAACTCAGTGAACTAAGATGTATAAAAATCCTTCACTGCCTTTATATACACAATCCAGATGTTCACTATTCAGATAATCCCTCTCTTCCTTTCCTGGCTAGCAGACAGGCAATGATGTCATCCTGATGCTTTTTTCTGGGCACTGATGGTCCTTCTGTCCTTTTCTCTGTTCAGTGGGAATTAGTCATTATGGAGTTCTGGGGAAGTACAGGCTTAAAAGTATTTTATTTGGTAACAGACCTCTATTTTGACACATTTACTGTAACAAGAAAGGTCTTGTCCTTAATCTGCTCTCCTTTTTCCACCAGAAACATTTGGTGTCCCTCTGGTAGGAAAGTATTGAATTCTTTTGTTGAAGCTCTCATAAAACCAAGAATTTTGGGATGTTCTGTTTTGTTCGTCACCATGATGCTTATACATCAAAACTCATACCTTATGTTTTTAAAATAACCAGCTCTCATGCTCAGTGTTGAAAAATAAAGGATAAACTTGTGAGCAGTAAGCACAGTTTGTTCAAAGGAAAAAGACTGAATTATTACTTAAATGGTGATTTGTTCTGAAGGTCACATCTTAAATCAACTGTTAATCCTGTAAAATGTTACTATTAAGGAATTTTACTTTAATGGCTGGTTGAGCAGTTGCATTTCTGGAAATTAACTCTAGGTAGCCCTAATCTTTCATAGTCCTATTCAAAACAGTAAGCAAAAACATACTTGAAATCCCATTTATTGGGTTTTTTCATAGCTTAATGGTGATAATAGATATAAAATGACTTAAGTATGTAGGTGTTAGAAATCAAGTGAGATCTTTTTAATAATAAACTGGTATTTCTAAGGAACAAGATTATAGCCTAAGTCCTGATTCATCAAGATCCTAATTTTAAAGTGCTTGTATTACACGTAGATATTTACATTGTGGCAGCTTTGCTCTGAGGATATCGTTATGGGATAATTTGTTTCCCAGTGAGAATGGATTGCCTCCTGAGCCATTTGTCTGCACTAATGTCTTCATAGGAGGGATTGATGTGAGAAACTGTAATGTGTAGGGACAATTTGTAGTTGGTAATGAAATAAATTATGATCAAAATCCATTTATTAGCGTATCCAAGAGACCAAGTTTTATGGGAGGGAAAAAAATACTCCTCTAGAAAATGCATTTTCCATTCAGATTTTTTCACAAAAGGACCAGCTTTTTGACTATGTAGAAAAGTAGACTACTCTTGTTTCAGTACTAAAATAAGATTTCTCCGACTATGTGTGGACATACAGCTCTTTGAATTTTTTGGTTGGTTCATTGTTTTTTTATGATTTTATGGAGGTTTTTTTCTGGGTAATTTAAGGAATGCTACTGGCAACTCTTTTCTGCACTTTTGGTTATTGTCACATGATCTCTTGGCTGTGGAGTTTAGTAAATGTGTGTTCTGCTGTGCCAAACTGAGTTATTTTTGTTGCCTATTTGTAAACAAAGGGCTGCATTGCCAATCACAGCCTCAGACATTGCAGTTGCCACTGTGCAGGCATGTTAAATTCAGCAAAGGGCAAGGAGGGGGTTTGGTGTGGGTTTGAGTGGGTTTGTGGAGCTTTGGTTTGGGTTTTTTCATACTGAGATACTCTTAAGTATCTCAGCAACAGCCTGTGGAGTTTCTGTGCCAGCCTCTGTGCCAGAGAAGGAATACGAGATCTGTCAGTGGTGACCCAAGATGTGTGTCCGTGTCAGGAAAGGGACAGTCCCCATCTGTCAAGTGTCTGCACAGTGGGGCTGTGGCAGGGAGTGAAATGTGGCACACAGAGCTGCAAGTAGTGCTCTTCAGGGTTGACAGCACTAAGGAAAAGATTTATCTTCTCTACTCATCATTTCCACTCACACTGTGGCTGACCCAAGCGTGCTCTCTCCTGGGCAGGGTTATCAGGGGCACTCAAAGGTGGAGCGTGCAGCACCAGGGCAATTGAGATAGGCAGCTGTCAGGGAGCTGTGCATGGGTGTGGTGAGCAGCTATCCTGGGTCTCACAGGGAGCTGCCCTCCATCCCACAGGACCCTTCCCTCCTGCTCAGCTCTGTCCCTACTCTGTGGAGCAGACCCTGCAAGTTGCATGCCCTGCAGGGCTGCCTGTTTTGGGAATGCTCCTGGGAATGCTGCACAGCCGGAGCCACAGCACTGCCTCTGAGCTGGGAGCTGGCCCAGGCCATGTGCCTGGACTGCCAGCTCAGGTAGCTCAAGTCTCCCTCTCTCTCTGTGTAAGAAACTGTTAACTGCAGAAAATACAACCAAGGGGAGGGAATAGCAGTTCCATTTTTATGTTCTTCCTGCCCATGGCACTAGTGTCACAGATGCTGGTTATTGAAATCACAGTTCTCCTCTGTACAGGCTCCTAACTTTGGGGATCATAAGTGTTTCCTCCATACAGATGTTGTATTCTTACTGTGACTTCAGACATATTCATAAGCCAATTTTGGAGTTCTGTATTGACGTAGTGAGGTTTGAGCTCTTCCTTTAGTGTTTTACTCCTGCAGCTTAGAAGCATTTCCATCCCTAAAAATGTCAAGTTATCTTATTGTGTCCTTGGAAAATTAAATAGTTAAGGAAATGTAATCCTGATGTTGTTTCCATGTACCTAAAATTGGAGAGTTCAACCCTCTGTTTTCATTTTGCAGCAATGTGTACTGCATCTGTAAGGCATCCAGAGACATTGCTAAATACATGTGGAAGCATTTCATTCAGGAGATGATTAATTATTAAATAAATACCTCAGTCAATACATAATGCCAGGAAGCAGCCCAGAGTGCACTACATTATATTTTGCTAACACATAATATTCCACCAAGTAGCTGATGTACTTCAGAAAAGAAAAAAATGGCAAAAAATGGCATCACTGCAACCAGTGGACTTATCTTGCTCTAGCACTAAGCAAGCTGGATATAGTTATTGTATTTTTATTGTATTATGTATTTGATAGATATGCAAGATGTGTTTCATGTTTTGTGTAGGTGTCTATTATGTGACTTGCTTAGTTTGATGCCTCCAAGCAGGATAGGAATACAATATTATATATTTCATTATTGCATATGTCATTGAAAACAATGTTCCTAAGACACATAAAATTACCAAAAATGCACATTTCAAAACTTCAGTAGTAAAAAAGAATTAATTTTACCATTAATGCAAATCGAAGTAGGGCATCTTCAAGAATCTGCAAATTCCACATTTAACCATGAAAATGCTCTTAAGCAAATCTAAGAACCAAAGGTTTTACATATTCTCACTTCTTCCATTTGCTTTACTCCCATTTGCAGCACTCAGTCTGGATATTTTGACATCTAATTTTATAATAAGTTTACAATTTCTGGTGAAACAAGCTGTTCTGTCTGAAACACACAAGTGTATGTTATGGCTCCAGTGGCAGCCCTGCTCTGCAGCTGGCCAGGAGCCATCACAGCAGTGACAGAGTAAATGAGCCTCAGCAGGAGTGAGGAGCAGCAGCTCAAGTGGCTCAGTTGGCTTCAGGACCTCACAAGAGTGACACCAGCACTGGCTGTAGGTGACTGATCAGTCAGCAGCAGATTGGTAGTGAACAAGAATCTTGAGTTCTTCTTAGCTCTCCCTACTCAAGCAGTGGCTCTGGAGGAGTGTGCAGTACTTGGTACACGGCCCTGCCCAGCCTACACCTAAACGTGCTGCAGCAGTGACTGAGCTGCAAAATGTAAATTTTACCACTCAAAGGCACTAAACACATTCAGTGTTATCTGTTTGGCAGAAAAAAATAATTCTATGGAAATTGTACTGGCCAGTTCATATTTTACAGTGGCATCTCTGATACCAAGCCTTTTTAGATTATGATGTCTTTAATTTTAGGGTTAGCAGAGCTTGTCTGCAAGGTAGATAGAGAATGGAACTTTTGATAAGTGACTCCTGGCTGTGATTTTGCTGTAGGACTTAACTGACAAGGAATTTTAATCTGAAAAGGTGGCACATGCTTCGGGTCTGGAATTTCCTCCTCCTTCCACCTCCTCTTTGTGCAAGTTAGCTTCAAGGCACACAAGTAAAAGACATCTATTTGATAAGGCTTCTGGGAAGGGCTGAGAATGCCACCCGGAATATAAAGGAATGGGATTTGCTCTTTCATCTGTCTGATAACACATAAATGTTTCCACTGTGTCAGGAATGCTGCTACACATTATAAGTTGGCTTGTAAATGCAACTGCATTAAGCATTAAAATAACAAAGACAAAAGGCAGGATTTTATGGGATTACAGAAATGCTGTTGAGGTGTACGACAATTATTATGCTTTGTAGTGAACCCTTCTCAGGGCTGAATTTAATGACTGGAATTTTAAAACTAGGATTTGGATTTAAGTCTGAACTTGTCTTCATGTTCTCTCTTTAAATCAGTATTTCTTCCTTTGAAAGAACTGATTTGATGTCATATTCTGCCTTCAGTCCCTTGAAAAATGGGAAGGAAGAATAATGATTGTCCAGTGAATTTAATTTTTTTTTTTAATTAGTAAACTTCTGGCAGGATGAATGAAGGAGACCATCTCCTGTGATTTCTATAGCTTAAAGAGACCATTTCCCTCTTAATGACTGCAGTAAACCCTGATGGCACGTCAGATTTCTATCAAGGATCTGAAGAGTTTGACTGCCACCAGTTTCTGGTGAAAGAATAGAAATCTTAAAAGTTAATCAGCAGGAAATGAGAAAACTGTCTGAAGAAAAGATTAGAGCCCTGAAGGTTCTTGTCTTACTGAAGTGATGAACACTAAGATTCCTAAAGCATTTCTAAAATATGGATAAAAGAAAGAATCTGTGTTTTAATAAATAACTGTTTCCATGATTTTAAAGTGTTAAATGGATGTTGGCTTCTTTTGGATTGGCTTGGCTTTTTTCATAGAACCTCACAACAGTGAGAACAATATTTTACAGGAATATAACACATCAAAACTTTTGAGATTCCTTCCTCCAGTTTGGTACTTTGAAAGAAGGACTTGAGACAGATGTTTTTAAGCATGTGGAGAAGGCATCCAAATAATTAGAGAAATGTTGCTACAGAAGTAAGTTGAAGCTAGAGGCTTTTTACTGCTGAAAGGGGTTTATTTACTGTATAGTTTTCTAAAATGGTGCATTTTAATCACTCGGTGCAGAGAATTGAAGCAGGTAGGTTTGTGTAGCATACTTCAGCACTCAATTAAAAAAAAACAAGTAGCAAAGAAAATCTGGAAGCTCTTTTCTAGTGCCTGAAATTTCCTAAATCCCATAGGTGTGGAAAAAACAATTGGTTTTGTATCAGGTTTCACTTCTGCAGACTTACTGTGACTGCTGTTCTAAAGATAAATTTCAATAATTCTTTGGAATAGGCAAAGTAGAATTTTACTGCAAGTTGTTGAGTTTGAAGCTATTTGGGTTTATGAATAAAATTAGAGTGCAATGAATAATAATTTTAATTGATTGTTCAGCAAACAATGCTTCTGCTATGTGTTTATTCTGAAATAAACATTGGTTTTATTAAATTGTGCTAAACATCTGTAAAAAGGTAATACACCCTTTATTTTTGCCTAGTTCATAGCCTGTGGGTAATACAGTGATTGCAGTCCAGTCCTTTACTTCAGTTAGTTTACTTGCATCAGGAATCTCTGAATTTGTTTTAAGACAAAGAATTTTAAAATGCTGAATAACAGTGCTTTCAAACATTATTTTCATAAACTGTTTTGAGTACCATTTGTTGCTATGAACTGTGTTTTGTTTTGAAGACTAAAATGCTTTGTTGCTAGGTTCTGAATAACATCAAAGAACTAGTAATAAAGCATTTTGCTGTCTTTATATGTGGACTTGATTGCCTTGTAGGCTCAGTATCAGAATTTTCCAGTCTGAGAAACTAATTCCTTATTCAGGCTGACTGTTGCATATAAATGATCATTTTGTTCAGGAGGTATTTGTGTGCTCTCTTGTCCTTTTGACCATACACTAATTCCCAAAGTCTGGGGTGACTTTTTTTTTGTCCTTTTAAGTATGGCACAGGACAGAGAAATAAAAACAAAGCTATCTGGATGGACCAGGTTTCTTGTTCTCATAAATGCCCCATGCTCTCTAAACACAGCACTGAAGGTGAGTCTGTTCTCATTTTGTCTTTCTCTGGTATATGAGAGCCCAATTAGGACTTGCACCTCCTCAGAGTAGACAGCTGCTCTCTCTTTTGACACAGTTAAGGCCACTCATTGTGTCCCAGTGCAGAGGTGGGAGGCACCTGAGAGTTCTGACTTTGTCCATTTGTCCAGACCAGCAAGGTCTGATGGCCCTTTCAGACTCCCAGCAACTTTTGATAGCATTGTCACCTTTTGACAGAGAATTGTATGAAAACCAGGCTAAGTGTCCCTGAATTTTCATTTTAATTTTGCAGATCATCCTTATTTCCTAAAGCATCTTGTTCCCATTCTGCCTCCATGACAGTAAAAATTCTTGGTACACATTGGATAGTCTGGCTTGCATAAAATTCTTGCACTTTTTTTTTTCTACCTATAATTAATATTTTTTAATATGTCACAGTTAGCTTCCTTACTATTATTGAAAAGTAAGTTGGGGTATTAGTGTCGACTTGGGTTGTCTCTGTGTGAGGGATATGGCATCCTCATGAGAAGAAATCCGGGTTTCTTTTGAATGTTTCAGTTGAGAGTATTCCTCACTGAGTACTGCATGCCCAAACCAACATTTTTTAATGATCACAAGTTGTGCACTGCAGAGATTTATTGACCTTCCATTTTTAGTGTGTGTTAGTATCTGTTGATGGTGGGCCTTGGCCACTTTTCACAAATAGCTTTAACTTGTTGTAAGAAGGTTGCTATGGATTTCACATTCTCCTTTCCAAGAAGTACTCTATGCTATCATAAACAGCTGGGGAAAAAAAATCCCACTCAGTTTCCTCTTCAGCTCTACTATCTTCAACTATAAGTCAAAAAATGCAGTAGGAAGCTCCTAAGAATTCTTCAAATAGTATCTGTCTATCATAATCTTTTTGTACTTCTGCATAGTTTATTTAAAATTCATCTTTTTTCACTCTTTTAAAAGGCTTTAATATAAATATTTGTAGCCAGGATTGCAGCAGTGCCTAAAATTACCTCAGTTCATTTAAAACACGGGGGAAGACAATTCTTCTCTGAAAAGAGAAGCCTGGGAAACAGGACTTCACAGTGTACCACATTACTCTAGTTTTTAAGTAGATGAAATTAGACTCATCATAAGAGTGCTCTCTAAATTATGTTTGGTTTATAATGTGATTTAGGAGCACCCAGAGCAAGGAAGGGAGAATGTAGACTAGGAGAGGAACTTCTGGAAAATCTTAAATGCCCCTCTCTCCTTCTCTGCCTTCTACCTTCCATATTTCAGATTTCCATTTTGTCACCTCAAGGTAGTGACTACAGGATTTATACACATTTTAAACTGTGTGCTACATGTATTAACCTGAGAAGTGCTACCTTTAAGGCTGCACTGTAAAGTCTTTTTCCACATTTTTGGTTTTTTATCATAGAAATTTTCATTGAATCCTGCAGGAGGACAGATTATGATCTATCTCAATGATATGCTAGTATCAGTTGGAAAGCAAAAAAGTCTCATATGAGTACATTTCACACACTGTTGTCTTCCAACAAATTTTTGCAGTGGGTTTCTCACACATATAGACAAACATGCACACTTGTGTAGGCCTTTTCATCTTGATTTTTTAAAGGAAAAAATCATTACCTTCTGAAAATCAGACTTTAAAATAATATGACTGATACACAGCTGAAACAGAGCCAGATTTTACTGTCCAGCCTCTTGAATCAGAGCTGAGGAGGGAAACACCTCTCAGCTTAAACTAAATCTTGGAATGTCCAGAAATCCATAAGGAGTCAATGCCATTTGATCGCTCTTGAAACAAGCCTAGGAGGAGGTTTGGTTAACACACAGATCTTGTAGTGTTTGGCAGCAGAGGGAGTTTAAACCACCAAAGAGAGGAAGAAGCGCTGAGACATTTTAATGCCAATAAGGGAAACAGCAAGCTCTCGAAACAAATTGCTTGTTGCTCCCACTGCAAAGCTGGAAGAAGGCACATTCCTGCTTGCTGCAGGATGGAGAATCACTGCATTTGAATCCATGGTGCTTGAAGCTCATCTCTTAAATTGTTTCTGGAGTTGGTGATGTTGAGCTGCCAGGCTGCATGTGTTATGACATCCATGTTTAGGGGTGTTCCAAAGCTTTACCCTGGCCTGTCTCTCTCCCTGGTATGTGCAGCAGCTCCAGAAGCACTTATATTTCCACTGCTTTGTCTGTCCTGTCAGCACCAAGGAGTGACATGTGCCTTTTTTCCTGGTCAGACCACTTTGCCCTGGAGCACGTCAGCTCTCCGGAGTGCACACAGGCGCCGGCCCTTTTCCTTTGGGTCTCAAGTCCAGAGGCACAGACTCAATCCAGCCTGCCAGGCATGTGCCATGTGCTGAGAATGAGAGCATATATCCTGCCCTGCATGGTCAGAGGCAGTGTCAGGATGATGTGACTACCAGGCTTCCAGACTGCAGCTGTCTTGAGGCTGCTGGAGGGGGTACACAGTGACAAGTGCAGGTGGCATCCCCTCGGTGCCCTGAGAGTGGCACTTTTTGTGCAGGGCTTCAGAAAAGCTCCAGCCAGTCTGTTCTGTGTTATGTGTCATAATGTATGGGTATGTGTCATGCCCAGCACGTCATGGTTTAACCCCAGCTGACAACTAAGTACCACACAGCCCCTCAATGCCTCTCCACCAAGTGGGATAGGGAGAGAAATCAGAAAAAAAATAGCAAACAAACAAACAAAACCCAGAAATTTGTGGGTTAAGAACACTTAAATAATTGAAACAAAGTAAAATGTGCTAATAATGACAACAAAACAAATAGCAATGAATCGAGAGAAAAAATTGAAATCCGGGAGAAACAAGTGAGGCACGGTTCAGTTGCTCACCACCTGCTGAAGGACAACCAGCTTCCCCCTGGACAGTGATCAGCAGCTCCCACCTGGTTATACCAGTTTAAATACTGGGCATCATGCTCTATAGCATACAACGTCCCTTTGGCCAGTTCAGGTCAGCTATCCCAGCCATGCTCCTTCCCAGCTTCTTGTATCCCTCCTCACTTGGCAGAGCATGAGGAGTCCTTGACTTGGGATAAGCACTGCTCAGCAACAACCAAAACATCAGTGTGTTATCAACATGATTCTCATACTGAATCCAAAACTCAGCGCTACACCAGCTACTAAGAAGAAAAATTATTTTTATCCCTGCCAAAACCAGGGCAACCTGAACAGTTTTCAGTGTTCAGACAGAAGAGGGAATGTGAAGCAATTGTAAACAAAAATAAATAAATACAAATTAAAAAAAAACTACAGAACTCTTTGGAAGTATGTTGAGGAAAGCAGCACCTAATTGATACTGAGATTTTCCCCATTATTGCTTTTCTGTCTGTGAACCTGAAACATTTTTATGGGTTTCACTAATTCTAAAGGTGCTCTTAACATAAGAACTATTTTTCCAACTAGTAAGTCACCTGTTTCTGTCTTAATTTCATTCTTCCCATTACAATTATAGAAAATAACTAATCTCTTTTTTTTTTCCAAGCAGATTTTTGTCCACTTAGGTTTGGTAAATTTGAAGTTTCTGTAGTCACTTGTTCCTTTAAACTTAAGAAGTACCTATCTGACAAATCAGCAGCAATCTAAAACAGAATTTTTCCACTCATCATAAATACAATAAACCATAATCACTCCTTTGCTGGGGGTCTGAAGTTACAAGGCATCACATTTGATTTGAGACATCAAAAACCTCATGTAAACATTTTACCTCAGCTCTGTGGCTGTGGCATGCGTGGCGCCAGACTGTGAGACCTTTCTTCAGACGTTTGTGCTGCACTGTGTCAAACTTGGTGCTCTGGGACCACGGGCTGTGAAAACATTCAGGGTGACTAAGGGTGGCCCAGGCTGGTCTCACATCAATGTGAACTTTAGCAGAAAATCTGGGAAAATGTGAATTGTGTGTATATATATATTTAGACATCAAGAAGTGACAGCTGAAAGTAGAGAGTCCAGGGAGGATGAAAAGTGATATACTCCAGTTCTTTTCTACTGTACCTGGTGTTATTTTCCTGTATTTTTCACAGACTGAAGCCAGGAGGCAGCTGAATGGCAGCATTTATAGTTTTTTTTCAGGACAAGAGAGTCAGGCTTTTGTTTATTTCTCTGTAGAAAGTGATACTTCCCACAAATGACTGCAGAGGGATGTGCATATCAAGGATATTGAGAGTTTCAGATTGCTTTGATAAGAACAAATAGCCTACAAATCATCAGATAGGAAGTGGAACATGGAGCATTGTCTTAAACTATCTCCTTTAACAATAGCTTTTGCAAAACACCAACATAAATATCTGGTAGTCATGTTGCAGGGAGGTATTCAATAGTCTTCATTCAGATATTTGAACATAAAAAGTATTTCATTAGATTTCAGAGTTTAGCAGGATTAGAAATTAAACGCACTATTGAATAGAAGATGTTGGCAGCTTTTTGCAGAGTTTTGTTTGTAATTGTTCAAGATTTCTTGTTCATTTGTTTTTTAAGATGTGAACAGTCAGAGTTTGACCACTTTGCTGAACATAATCAGACTTTTACATTTCTTCTGCATGTGGCTGTAGCACCCAAATTTTCAGGTAGAGGTCATAAACTGTGGGTTTCTTTTATATTCATATTTCATATTTATATCATACAAAGATGACAGCTAAATTTCAGGTCCCTGACAGATAACACAGCAATCTCTGTGCTATCTCTGTTGCTAGCTCTGCAGTTTCTCCCCTCTCACTGTCTAGTCTGGCTTGGTACCCAGCCAGTCCCAATGGAAATTCCGGCTTCTCACTTCGCTGTCTACTCCAGCACATCTGCACATACTCCTGTCCCATCTCCTACCACTTCATTTCTACAGGCACTTGCAATCTCTGATATATTTCACTTGAACTGGGATTAATGTATCACAAAATTACTTGAAAGGAATCTGAATTTCCTTGTGACTGCCATTTTCCAGATTAGTCATAATGGCCAAGTATTTAAACAGAAGCTAAAGTCTCAAAATGAACTTGATTGTTGTGTGTAATTATTGGACTGAAAATTGGGGTTGTTTAATTTCTCTGGTGTAGAGTTATACTTTCTTGTTTCTTTTGTCACAACCACTATTAGTGTCCAGCAGTCCTTGAAGGCATGAAGATTTTTTTTTAAATAATGAAAAGTGAAATATATTGAGCTTCAATCAAAGGTATTCAACTTGTGTCAGTTAAATGACAGTATATCTTCCAAGCACCTGAAAGATATTTGTAAATAGTAATAGTGAGAACAATACTTAATGGGTATTAAACCTGGTGAACAACATACTCTTTGGTAGTTAAGTACCATCTTGGATCTCAAGATCTCAAAAGCATCTTATTAATATACATTAATGAAAATTTCTATAATTTTAGTCCTTTTGAGATAGGTAATTGCTACCAAGCTGTCAAGAATGGGGTACTTGAAGCTTCTGACTTGCCTAATGGCAGACTAAGAAATGGACGCAACACTGAAATATTTTATTCTAAATATGAGGAAACCAGTGGGTTCTAGAGAAACACTAGATCAACACTTGCATTCATGTCTGTGAGGAGAATTACAAAATGTGTCTTTTTGAGGTGCAGGCATTGCACACAGCACGTTGAGGTCTCATACAAGACCCCAGGGTGAGACAGACCCAGGCTCATCCCAGCAGTGTGCAGAGAGAGCACAAGAGATAATGGATTTAAGCTGAAACAAGGCAGATTGAGGCTGGATATGAGAAGGCATTTCTTCACTGTCTGGACAGCCCAGCACCAGAGTGGGCTGCCAGAGTCTGTGCATTATTATTCCTTGAAATTTTTCAGGCCCTGACTGGATCAATCCCTGACTGACCCTGTAGCTGACCCTCTTGAGCAGGAGGTTGGAATGGAGACCTCCGAGGTTGCTTCCAGCCTGATTATCATGTGAACCTACAAAACTACATCTGTCAAATGTAATAGCTGCTCCATTAACATCTGGCAACTGTAGTAGGCTGTAGTTTAAGTCCTAAAACTTCAAATTCCTACTCCTGTGAGTGGATTTAATGATACCAATAGTCCCAGTGAGGTTGGTAGGATTGCTGGAAAGAATAAGGCATTAAAAGATCACGTCACTAGACTGGAAACCACTTCTCTTTTGGTTTTTGTTCAGCGACTGTACACGTCTTCCCTGAAAAGCCTTGCATGTCAAGGAAATTATATGAAAGGCAAAAATATTATTCCTTTGGTAGTTGTGGTTTTACATGCTAACTTCCTGTCTTTACAAACAGGTCATTCCACCTAATTGCCATGTGAAAAGCCATGATTAACACAAGGAAAATTAATTTACTTTATAATTGAAAGTGGTGTCAAATAAAATGTTCTATAATAGAGGAAAAACTATTTGCTTCTCAGTTTTAGTAACCTTAGATATCAATAGCCTGCAAATAAAACTAAGAATGTGGTCTTTGTTGTAGATGTTACTATTACTGTTGTTCTTTTAAACCACATGATATCCCTCTGACAGAATTGTTCAAATTTTTCTATGAAACTTCACCCTTTGCCCTTTCCACAGATTTGCAACCAATGTGATGCCCTGTTTCTACAGGGATTTATTTTCATGTATCAGTATCCCCTCTGTTTTCACAGGTGGGCAAAAAAATATGTTTGCTTGACAGGGTTATTTTTGACCTACAGTAAGAAATGTCTAATAAAAAGAAAAGGGGGAATTCAGCACTTAGAAGTTAATTTAATTTGTAGAAATATAATTGAGCACCCAAGTAAGATTTCTATCTGTGAGACATTTTCCAGTGAGTTTGCAGTAGAGGAGTTGAGCAGCTCTGCATTGCTACTGAGAAGGCTGAACTTTCCTCTTCTTGGCACTACTCAACAAATTTAAAAAAATTTGCTTTCTCTGTGCAAGAATTGCATTCCATTAAGTCTTTTACCAGGCTGCTTCATGTACAATGAGTTGTGTTTTGTGGACAATCATTTCTAGATGTCAGGTTGTAATTGCAAGTTTAGTAAAGAACTTTTCAGATAAAAAGCAATGGTTACTGAGAAATACAGAGTTACACATGAACAAGGGTACCTGGGAGCTTCATCCTGGGGAAGAGCAGATTTCTCTCAGGAATTCGTGTGTAGCAGTTCTTGGCCACTCCCCTTAGGAACTGTAGATTTACAGATAATCCAAGCAGAGTAATGCACATTGATTTTCTTTTTGAGAAATACCCTTTAAAGAAGGCACATCCAGCATAATATGGTAATTTAAACTTCTTCCCTTTAAGATTATTTCCGAAAAATAAATATCTCTTATGTAACTCAAGTCTGGTTGATCTGGGTTTGGCATATGCAGTTGCAGTTTCTTGTCTTCAACACGTTCCAAATTCTGATATTCTATCTGATTCTCTTCCTGCTTCGTTTTTGTAATACACCTGGAGTCCTCTGTATTTATTAGAACAGGAGGCCAGGATTCTTCATGACTAATGAATGTTGGCAAAGTGGGTGTTATTGGTTTCCTGCACGTGCTTATCAGAGGATGGTGAATTGAGGGTATTTAGCTACTTAATATGAAAATGTGCCCATACTGAACAAAGGCTAGTTTACTCTCGACATAAAGTGATAAGACCAAAGTGTAGCATGCATTAACAAAATTATGTATTTTTGGAACTTTACTGTAATTATCACCAATAAAACTTTTTCTATTATATTTTTGGTTTTGGCTAGTATCTGTGAATAGTTTCAAAATGCATTACTTCTGGCTTTTTATTTTCAATCTGTTCTCTCCATCACTGATATGAGGTTGGAATGCTATCTAACATGTCTTTCTTTTATTAGCGAAGTTACCTTGCCAGAATCTGAGTAATTTTGAAGTTTATGGAAATTTTGAACTGTGGTTGAAGGATTATTTATTATTTGATAATTTACTGCTGATCATTTCCATTGAAAATCCAATATTTTGTAACTAATGTTTGGTTTTGAATATTTCAATGAAATTCAGGTTTGAGGAACAAAGAAAAGGGTTAAGAATTTTTTCAAAGTAGTTTTAATTGAGGTTTACTTTGCATTTACAGTTTAATAGTGAGCCTTATGAACTTGACACAGCAATCCTATACTACGGAGATTTGTGAGTGGCCTAAATGCCTTAGCATATTAGTAATTTTTAATAAACTTTCTTTTTTAATAGATATTATCTTCATAAAAATATATTCCATTTGTAAATGTTTGGACGCTTTAGAAAGTCTGTAAATGTTATTGTTTCATTTCACCAATGCTGCAGATTAATATTTACAGGCGATTCTAAGTTAATTTCACCATGGAAAGATCTTGATGCAGATGAATAATGATAATGTGAAAAAAAAAAATTACTCAAGGTACACATCAGTTTATTAGAAAGGCTTGGACTAGAACCCAGACTGCCTGGCCAGTATTTCAGTCTGTTACCCATTTTCCTCTACCACCTACTTTCAGTATTTGATAGAGACTGCTGCTTAAAAATCAAAATATAAAAATGTTGTTCAACACTATAAACCTACCTGTTTTTCATATGTCAGAATATGTGTTTGCTCTCTAAGGTCCTTACCAAGGATCCATTTTTAATTTTATTTTTTTTAATTTTGCTTTATTCTTTGCTTCGTTTCATGTCGGTTCAATTTTATTTATTCCATGTTTTCTTTTTGTTTTGTTTTTGTTTTTAGTTGTGTCTGGTAAGTTGAAATTTTATTGGCCATCTTCTAGTCATCGTATCACTGTGACGGGAACTTCTCCCCCTCCCATCCATCCCCTTCCATGTCCTCCAACCACTCAGCTCCCATCTTTTACTTGTTATTGGCAAGACACATCGAACAGAATAAATTCTGCATGAAGTATGGGTAACTTTATGGCAAAGAGAAAGGTAACGGGTTGCAAATTTTCTGTCTGTTTTTATGTGATGTATCAAGTCAAATCCTAATGTCTCCTTTCTTCAGTAACTGCATGGATTGAACATCAAAGTGTACTAAAAAAATCATGTTTGATTAAAAGGTTTCTAGGATAAAAGTTGTTCTTTTCTTAAAGAGTTTTATTATTTTAGCATCATTTGCAGTCTCATCATCATGTGACCCAAGGTGTGAAATCAAACAGATACTAAAAAACAAGGCAGTGAAAAAGCTTCCAGTTAATGTAGAATTGAATTGAATAATAGTTTCACTTAACCCTGTTTAATTCTTCTAACATTGAAGCTAATAAGATTTTTATTATTTACCTTAATGACAATAGATTTAGAAAAATACACATATGGGCAATATACATGTATTTAAAGGGTGGTATCTGTACAAAATATATATTTAGAATAATACTTAGAGAAAGATGTACCTATCTATATTTTATAAATTCTACCATGGTTGCCTATAAGACTTCCTTTTTGTGTTAAGTAGTCCCTGAATGGTCATCTTGAGGTACTATAATCACAACTATCCAGCTATTTCTCCAGTGGTCAGAACCATTTTAATCTCTTTATAGGTGTACCTGTCCTCAAGTTCAACAAAATCTGAAACCTCATAAATCCTCTGCACTAGCACAGAGTTTAGAAACGCTCACCTCCACATTGTGTAGCATTGTGTCACAGGCTAGTACAGAACCAGCTGAGCCCTAAATTTAACTGTATGCTAAATTTGTTCTTGTTACTAGAATCTAGCAGCATAACAAAGGTGCTTCACCCTCATCTCCATTTCCACCCCCCCCCATGCCTCACAGCCCCGTGGCAAACCCCCAGCCTGTTCTCCCTCCCTGCCAAATGAAACATGCTGTCATGTCAGAGTCTTCCCACATCTTCTACCACTGGCTGAACGTTTCAAAGCTAAATGTTTTGAAGTCTGCTAATTACAGTAGGTCAGTCTTAGCTCTGCTTTGCATAGTTTCTCATCTAAGGAAATGCTAGGAAAGGTAGCATTTGCATCCAAGTATAGACAATAGTGTTCTGCTTCAAAAACTCCTCTCAAAGCAGGAGGGGTGAATATGATGTGAACTCACCAGGGAGCAGACACAAGGCACGGGGAACTGATAACTGCAAGAATTGGCCCACAGAAACACTGAAAGCAATTGGTTTTTTTTAAAGAAGGACTTAAGCATTACTGAATTTACTCTACATAAAGCCACTACTACTTGATGTTTAGAAAACACATCTTTGCATTATATATTTTACAGTGTTTTAGAAGGAAAATCTGGTGAAAACATCAATGTTCGCAAAAGGGAAAAAAGGGAATAAATATCAAAATCATTTGATTTCTTAAAGTCAGATACAAACATCCCCTTTTTTCTCAATCCAAAGATGAGGGAGAGCATAATTAGTTTTAGGCAGATTCAGAAACAATTGGAAATTAATAAATAAATGGGTTTTGATTTAATGGATATTTTTCAAGAAGTAGGAATTAACAGCCTATATAGAACAAACTTGCTAGATTTTTTTTCTGCTAGCATCACCAAGATATCTACTGCTATCTCTGCTGATTTTTTTTTTGATGTGACTGACATGATTTTTTGACATTCTGCTTACTACTGGATGAAGGGGTTGTTGAAGTCAGTATAAATCAAACAACATTGGCAGTATTTATAATGTTAGGCTGAGCAGATGTTTCAAATTTGCCTTCATTTGCATACATATTTTGTTTGAGCATGCTCTTGCGTATGTAAATGAGGAAGACAATTTAGCTCTGCTGTTCCTTTAAATTCATTCTCAGTGTGTTTGAACTGGAGATTTTAAACGGTTATAATTTGGGTGATATTTCTTGGGCTTTTGACTTCAAGTTTTTGAGATCATGACTACATCAAAAGTTTCTTATATTTTTCTCTGCTCAGCTTTCCTAAGTCAGAGATGATGAGTTTTGTGTGTGTAAGCCTGAATTCAAAGTTACTCAGCAATGTGTCTTGCAGCCCTTAAAAAAGTGTGATCTCTGGGCCAGTTGTCCCTCAAAAATTTCTCCATTCTGGCTTGCAGCCCTATTCCTCTGTTAAAAAACAAATTGTAGCAGATTTGTTTGTATTGGTGACTGTTGGTCTGCAAGCTGTTTCATCAAGCTGGTGGGACTTATTTCCTTGTACACTGGGTCAGCACTAAAAGCACATGTTGCACAGTCAGAGCTTTAATTGAGAGGTCCAGGCACAGAAATTATCTGAGTGATGCTGAAGCTGTGGCTCTTAGAGACCCATGTGTCTTTGTGCTGCCTTTCCTTATTAAAGAAACTTAACTGTTCTGCTTTATACCATTAAAACTCATGACGCAGATTGTTCTTTCAAATCAGCTGATGGCAGTGTGATTTACTGATTTTTTTGATCTTTTCCTTTCAGAGCCTCCACAGTTTGTTGTGAAGCCTCGAGACCAGGTAGCTGCACTGGGGAGAACGGTGACTTTCCAGTGTGAAGCAACTGGAAACCCTCAGCCAGCCATCTTCTGGAGGAGAGAAGGCAGTCAGGTGAAACAGCCTTTCTGTCCTCCTTCCTGGCAGTTCCTTCAAGAAATGGTTTCATATGAGAGAAAATTATTTTAAGATTGTTTTAAAGATGTGGAAGACAGGTTTAGAGTGTGGAGATGCTGGATACTTATTCTTTACTTCTAAGGCATGCTAAGTGGTGTCAGTCCTACTAGGAACAGATCTATGTTTTGCTGTCTCCTGTTTTCTCCATGAATGTAAAAATAAATCTGTGAATCAACTAGAAACATTCCATGTTTCACTACTCTGACAATCTATTTCACCTAATAGGGAGAACTTTTAAGTAATGAAGAGATGACTTATGCTGAAATTTGGTCAAACCTCCAAACTCTCCCAGATTTTCAGAAAGTTTGACTCTGGGTTTACGGTGCCGCTGTTAGTTTGCCATGTCCATGTGGTTTTGAGTTTCTGGCAAACTAAACTATTTGCTGGATTGATCTGCATCACTGCATGGGTAGGATGCTAGTTCTGGGCTAAGGAGAACTACTTTCCCACCCCATCAGTTGACTGACAGACCATACCTGAATAGGTCACTTTTTCCTCCAAGTTCCTTATTTGAATGGGAGGGCAAATTATTTTCATCTTCTTTGTAAAGGATCTTGAAAGCCAGGTGAAACACAATATAGCACAGCAAGGGAATTGCAGTTTTCTTTCAGAGTCATCTTTTGAAGGAGGGATGTGACACAAAGTATCCTTTATTGGAAGGAAAGAAGGAATATGGGATTCTGGTTTTCCTGTGAATGAAGGAATGAATGGTGCAAGAGTATATGACAGGGTTCTTTGTGTTACAAAACAATAGGGCAGAGAAATTGAGAACACTTGGAGATGGGCTTCTTTACTCCATTTGCAACATTTCTGTCTGAACACCTAAGTACAACTAGACTGCTGACCAAATTTAGGTGATAATCTTCAGTGATGTATCTATATCTACAGGAGTATTTAACACTTTCATTTCATTATTTGTTTGTTTGTTTGTTTAGACACATGTTGTCTAAGGCATCTTGGGTTTTTTTTTCAACTCGTTTTTGACTCTGCTGAGTGGTGACCACTTGTGATCATTGAGAGACATGAACGAGGAGGTCAACAAATAGGGTTTGCTAGTATTGGAGAATATTGTGTTCCATTCCTTTGGACAGTTTTTGGAAATGCAAAATGCAGTTAGCCAAGAAAAAGAGATAAATATACCCTCTGTGATCCTTAAGTATTCTTACTCAAAAGTTGTTCAGTCAGAGGTAGAAATTCAACCCCCAACTGATTTTTGGTAAATACTATGTACTACATACCCAAACTATCTAAATAGGCATAGGATGTAGTTCAGTATCCTAAGACTTTTCACAAAACACAAACACTCTATTCAGAGAGACCTACGGAGCATCTCTTTTTTAAAAAACTACTCCATTTTAGGAAGGCAAATGTTAAAATACAGATAAGTAAACCACCATCTGTATTTAAATGAACGCAAACGAATGCCCTGGAGCAAGTTCTAAAAGGGAACATTAAAGCAAATTACTGAGGTTCACCACTGTTGCTTGCATCACTTCGGTATCTGTACATATCACATCCGCACTAGACTCTGTTTAACTTGGTGCAAAGTCCAGTATTGCAGTTAGAGCAATCCCAAAAGCTTTGCACAACCTTATGTGCATATCTGCACCTATTTTGTCATTTAAAAAATCCCACAGAGGCTATACACATTGTGCTACAGACACGTTTAAGACATGAAGAGCAGAATGTATCCTGTGTAATATGAAAAGATTAATTTGTTTAGCTATATTAAAGGTATGCTTATTGATGTTTGAATTTATTTAACCTATTTTTCCCCACTTTCTTTCCTCTACATCTTCTAGAATCTGCTTTTCTCATACCAACCCCCTCAGTCATCCAGTCGATTTTCAGTTTCCCAGACAGGAGACCTCACCATCACCAATGTCCAGAGATCTGATGTTGGGTACTACATCTGCCAGACTTTAAATGTTGCAGGAAGTATCATAACAAAAGCCTACTTGGAAGTTACAGATGGTAATCATGGATTCATTTTATCATTTCCAAGTTTTTATTTTTATTTGAAGACAGCAGTGTGATGATGTGACACTACTTTGAAATCTGTTTTGCATAAATGTGGATTGCATGTTCCTTTGAACATAAAAATCCTGTTTTGGCCTTCTCTGTCAGGGGCTTACAATTCTGGATGATGTGTAACTCTATATTTCCATTTTGTATTTGGTAAGTATATTCAGTGTATGGATTTTTGTTAGATCTGTTAATTTTTATCTAACTCTTTTAGCTTCTCCCACTGGATTTAATTTACTTGCAGGTTGCTTGCTGCCTGTCTCTTTATCCCTTTTATTGTGTGGCCATTTGCTTAGCACTTCCATTTACCTGTTTTTCTCCCTGTTTCTTAATACTGTGTTTTAGCAAGGGAAAAAATATCAACCTATATGGAGATCAGCAGATATGTAGAAATTATACATCCCTTTTTAGCAGTAGTTAGGAAAAAATACAAGATGAAAAAGCTACAGGGAGCATGACTACGAGCAGTAATGCATGCTGGTGTGAGGCCAGTTTGCCAATTATCAGAAATACTTCTTATTTTTAACAGCAGATATACATGGGGAAAATACTAATCTTAGCATTTACAGAGGAAGAGGATAAGAGAGAATTTTAACAGAGGGAAGCTGTTGTCTGAGAAGAGTTTCCATAAAATAGCCCTTTGTCCTACTGAAAATAGAAATAATAACAACCTACTAGAAACATGCAGTGAACCTGTAGGATAAAATTATTTATCTCCCTCTCCCCCTGGACTGACATAGGAGGAATAGGACTGCATCCCTTCTGGTTCCTCACAAATTGTAAGCCACATTTCCTAATCCTTTTTTTCCCATTTTTTTCACTGGGGAGAAGGCCATGGCAGGGTGAGAAACAAATTTACAACAGTTTTCTGATAATGACCTATGCTATCTGAACTTGGAAATAATCTGTTCAAATGCATTTTCTTTACTGTATTCTCTAGATTGATCTGATGGGCAGATTTTTTTTGTAATGTCTTGGGACAGTTTTTGGTATTTTTATAAAAGTGAAGGTAGAATATGCTGAATATTTGTAAAACTATTAGAGTATCTTTATGAATGGTTTTCCTAAAGGTAGGAGGAGTTGCCATCAACTTCAGTGGACTTAAATCAGCCATGAATTTCAGTGTCATTAGATTTCTCCTATAAAGCACTAATCAGTCAACCCCTTACCTTTGCCAACTGCAAAGTTCTTCACAAACTTGTCAAAGTCAAATGCAAATTATGAGTGGGTTTATTTTGTCTGTCTCTGCAGAGAAAGATTGTAACGACCTTAAAGTGTGCAGCAACGGGTTGGGACAAGAGCTAAAGGATTAAAAATGCATTGAAAACAGAGTGTCATTTGAACATGCAAATGAAATTATGGGATTTGGAATTTAGCCAAAAAAAGCAGTACTAACATCCTGCCTGTTGTTATGAGAAGTAATTTAGAAATATCTGATGTTCACAAATTATCAGAACTTCAGGTTTATATTTCAGCTACCAAACCAGTTTTTAAGTTACGTGAGCCCCATGCCACTGCTGAACAGATTTATAATATTTAAAATTATGGCTATTTTCAGATCATCAATCCATGTCATCTTGGATGGTACAGGTAAAGTAGATCTCCAAAACACAGCAAGATAACTTTTACCTCTTTTTTGGATAATGGAAGACTACCATTCTTTTTTCTGTGAATACTGAGACTGGTTTATATTTTTCTGTGCAGTATAATTAAATAACCAATCAATAGCATTTAATTTTCATTGTGTGAAAGATGCATTAAAATTAATACAGACAATGGGATTCTGGGATTTTCTTTGTGGCTCTGAAGTCATCATAAAAGTCAGAAACTACTCGAAAAATATTTAATAGAAGAAATCTTTCCAAGATTATTCTATCCTTTGTGTTTGCTTTACTCTATAACTGGGCATCTCACAATTAGGACACAGCACCAAGATGAGTTGGTGGCACATAAGAAGGCTGTTTAAACAGTAGGTATTTCTGAGAGTATCCCCTAGTTGCCTACCTCCTTTTCCTCTGTCTTTAAATGCTGGATGTATGAGCTGTATTGCACAGGCCTGGCAGTGGTGAAAGATGGGAAAGGTGAAATCTATGTCTTGCCAAAGAATCTGGGAAGTCCTTTCTTTTTCCATTATCACTTCATAAAGACATTGGACTTGGAGAATGCCTGGAGGGATAGCAGTGTGTAATATGCAATACTTTCTGTTCTGAAAATACTGCGTTGTGTATCATTTTAATCATCCATAGCTGTGCATCATTGTAATGCACCCTGCCCTGAATAATGCATGCCTCCAGCTTTAATTACTTGTTTAATTATTTTTAGTTTGTTTCAAAGCCTCAAGCAACTGCTGTTGCTTAGATGATTAAAAAATTGCTTCCAGTTGCAGAAATGTCTTCCCTGTTGTTTCTCCTGGCAGTGATTGCAGACCGGCCTCCGCCTGTCATTCGGCAGGGTCCTGTGAACCAGACTGTAGCTGTAGATGGTACTTTAGTGCTGAACTGTGTGGCCACAGGCACCTTGATGCCCACCATCCTCTGGAAAAAGGATGGGATCCTCATTTCCACCCAAGACTCTCGCATCAAGCAGTTGGAGACAGGAGCACTGCAGATCAGATATGCCAAGGTAGCCCGAACTGGCAAATGGGTTTTCATATTTTGTTTCATTTTGTTCAAATGCTCCAAGCATTTTTGATGTAGCAAACCCTGTGTTTAGAATTAGTGAAAGGCTACATAAATTTACTGCGATATTTGATACTTCCACGTTTTCAGATAGTACATTCTTTATGCTTAGTTCCTGCCCAGGGCACATTATTTCAGATTTCATAACAAAAAATGCTGTAAAGAGGTATTAATTAAGGGAATTATTTGGTACTTAAAACAAGAAGGGGAATATATTTCAGTAAGACAAATCATTACATGATGTGGGCTTTAGCACTAATAGATTAAAATGATCCAGTTAATTCAAATGTTTATAAAGAAAACCTTTGTTTAGCATATTCAGTGATAGAGCCATGTAGACAGCTTTTTTCAAAAGCGTTTTTAGTGTTTAAACACGCTCACTCATCAGTGTAACAGCTTAAAAATGGTTAACCACCTGTCAAATACCTGGCTTCCTCAGGGAGTTATAGTACATGGGCAGTATTGCTGCTAGTCATGCATTGCACACTATAATGTTTTAAAATGTGAAGTTGTAGCATACTGGATATTCCCTGCTATCTTTTCTGTGGTTTGAAATAGAGTAATTTTTTTTAGATTAGGCTGAATACATCACTTGACCATATTCCCTAGAGTTGCCCTGCTGCCAATTACAAGTTAGACTGGCTTAGAGCTTGAATCTCTGATTTTTGATCACTTCCATTCAGTTCATCTGCTGAGGCTGGGACCTGAGTAGGATAGCATTTCTTTTGGGGGAAAAAAAAAGAAACACTTTTGAAATGTGATTAAGTCACATATGGACAAATAATCCAACATTAAGAACTGGATGAGGATAGCATATGGGGATTCTTTTTTGGGTCTGCTGTAGAGTGAAATTTATGCTAACACAGGGAGCCTCATATGTACCCTGTGCAGTATTTAAGCTTTGCTTTAAAGATGACATGTTCTCCAGTGCTCGAGTCCTGATAAACCCCCGGGCATTATTTATGCAGAGGGTTGACAGTTGCATAGGGTCTTGTCATCTGAGTTCCTTCTCAATTTATTTGTTAGTACCTCTGCAGAGTAAGGGACAAGCGCTACAGGAAATGGTTTGCTCATTACAGAATAGTTAACATTAATTTAGAATCTGCAGCATTCTATTGTGATTCTTTTCAGATGTAAACACCCATTTTTGTTTTGTTGAAATTGCAACTTCTGATGGAAGGAGTTTCTGGTGCGAAGTTTTTGCAGGCTAATACGTTGATCCATATTCATGGGGGGAAGTAGAGAACTGTAATTACTTTTGTAGCCCACTGAGTGCCTGGTTGTTACAAATGTTTATTCTTCTCCTCTCCCATTCAGCTGGGTGACACCGGCCGGTACACTTGCATTGCTTCGACCCCGAGTGGTGAAGCGACGTGGAGCGCGTTCATAGAGGTCCAAGGTAAATCCATCAGGGTTCCTCTGTGTGGAGAAAACACATGAAAGAAAACCAGAAATTGAATTGCCGAAGTGATCTGACTCTGTCAGAAATTGCTAGTGCAGATGTGAGCAGCATTTAGCTTGCAGCTGCTTCCTGTCCATACTCAGCATTTCTGTCTCCTTTTGTCAGAGTTTGGAGTCCCAGTGCAGCCACCAAGACCCACTGACCCAAACTTGATTCCTAGTGCTCCATCAAAGCCGGAGGTTACAGATGTCAGCAGAAATACAGTAATGTTGTCATGGCAACCAAATTTGAATTCAGGTGCAACACCAACCTCTTACATAATTGAGGCCTTCAGGTATGTGAGTCTTGTGTGATCATGCTGTCTGTATGTTTAAATGTAATGTGTTGCTAAAGAACCACATGCTAACCTGCTCTTGTGTGTTTTATCCTTAGCCATGCATCAGGGAGCAGCTGGCAAACCGTAGCTGAAAATGTGAAAACTGAGAGTTTTGCAGTGAAAGGGCTAAAACCTAATGCAATTTATCTCTTCCTTGTGAGAGCAGCTAATGCATATGGGCTGAGCGACCCGAGCCAAATATCTGATCCAGTGAAAACTCAGGGTAAGTTTTTGATACTGGACAGTTTGGGTGTCCACAGCAGCTGTCACAAGTTGAATAAGCAATACCAGATGCAGGAATTCTGGTAGCTTTGGACTGTCTACCTATCCTGGCTATAATATCTACGACAGTGAAACACAGTGTTTAAACTTGGATTTCTCCATAACACAGACTCTGACAGCATGTTGCATTGCCTAAGGGAGCCCTAGTATCTCCTATCCAAAGGTAGTTACAACTTGAAGAGTTGCTCTTGCTAGCAACCAAAGTAATCCCTGGTTTTTTTGAGTTCCCACACAAATCCTCAAATTCCATGGAAATGTTATTACTATGTCCAGTGAATCAAATAAGGCTTAAGACTGAGACGGGGAGAGAAACAGCATGTAATCTTAGTTGATTTCTGCTGCAACAGGAAAGAGAAAACTTGAAAATTTGAAGGAATTTGGCATCATGAACCAGTAAAGATGTTTTGGCAGTATGTTACAAGTGTTTCCACAGTACAACTGTTGGAAGCAAAATAGAGTAGAAGGCAGTGCTTACAGATAGCCAACTGGAAAAAAAGCCTGGGTAGAAGTGAGTGAAGGAGTCATCCACTGCCTCCAGCTGTGACTGAAGTCCAGCTATGGACTGAATCCAGCTATGTAAAATTAAAACTGTCTTTGTGTTCACTGTAACCAATAAATAACACTTAAGATGATGTACAGGGAATAATGCATTTCAGCTCTGAAGCCTGCATTTTTCCAGTAGAAAAGCTTAGATTCTTAAGGGGAAAACTGGATACACTTTTTCAAAGAAAACGTTATAGAGATTGTATTTTTCATTTGTTTTTCTGATCTGCCTACTTACTGGAGAAATTGACCCAGTGGCTTATTAAGAGTGTCTGTGTTACGTATTTGTTTCTTTGTTTGTGTAAGTGAGTACACAATGTTAGTTTTTGAAAGGAAGTTCTCTAAAGGGAAAAAAGTGTTTTTCTTTGGTGACTTCTCATGTTTTCTGTAGCTGGTCTGAAAGCAAGTCTTTCCATCTCCCCTGGGGAGTGACCAGTTTTACATTTGGCATTATGCATTTCTTCTGATGGGTGGCAATTTCAGTGGATATGTGTGGCCATCAGAGTCACAGCCCCATGGAAAATCAGGATTGCACAGGATCCCAAGTCTGTTACCAAGGAGAGATTTAATAACCTTTTAGTGATTCCTGATTTCTAGGAATAGAAATCTATTTTTCATGTAGTATTGTTTCATTTCTGGACATAAGAGGAGGTATTGTGTCTGTCCCAAACTAACTGATTACTGCCTGACTCTGAAAAATAGTAAATGCTCTGTTTGCTCAGCTGAGTGGTTTATAATGACATGGAAAAGCTTCACTGTTCTCTGGGCACATAGTAGAGCTGAAAACCCAAGAGCCGCACAATACCTCAATGAAAATAACATATAAAATTTTCTCCAATTGTAAGAAATGTAATCAAGTGTCAAGTCCTTTAGAGCAGTTCTGCTCTTCTTCCAGTACCATTTCATTTTTGTTTTAGTTGTGACCTAGCTGAACAAAAATTTCCAGTTGGCTTTTGTCTAGAGGGTGGTATAGACTGGTCCTAACAGCTTGTTCAGTCCACAAACCAAGATGAAGGTAGATTAAAACCTTCAGTGCCTTCATCCCTTCAGTACTACCCTCCTGCTACCTTCATATGTGCACTTTGCAAAGAGTAACAACCACATTCTTGGGTGTTTTCACTAACAGTCCCTGTCTTGAAAGCTTGGAGCCAAAACAAGAAAGCACACACATCATTTTATAGCACAGATGTGCAAATGGCTGAGCCTGTGAATAGTTTGATCTATATTGTGGGTGACTCATCTCTTTTGACTAGCAAAGCTAGAACTAATTATTCCTCTGGCTTTCCTGTTACATTCTGAGCAGTGTGATATTTAGGCAATGCTCCCAAACAGAAGCTTTTATCTTCAATGCTTTCAAACTTTGGGAGGAGGGGAATACTGTGTTAATGGACTGTTTGCAGAACATACTACATGGGAATATAGCAGTGACTCAGTGGATTAGTCCACTGAGTTTTTTTGAGTTTTTTGTTCTTTTGTTATACCAATGTTGATTGCTAAGAATCCAGGTTTGTCACTCACTGACTACACATTAACCTCACTTGTAACCACTGCAAGTTCTTTTAATGAATTTCCAGTCACAGCATTTTAGTCACAGTCAGCATGGTTTTTTTTAAAATGAGGTGATGAAGGAGAGAGATGTGAACCTAGAACAGAAACTGTTAATCTGTTTTCCATAATACATGTTCTAGAAACCCTCTTAGTGATTACCCTGTAAATTGTACATGTCTGACAGTCATTCCATTTCAGTTAAATGTGCTTTCCAGGGGCTCCATATGTAAAAACTATGTGTTTTCATTATACTATTGCATGTTTTGAGAGGAATTTGTCCCTTCATGCATATGAATAATCCTTCCAGCTATAGGATAGACCAAATATCAGATGATCCAGACAGTACTCAGATGGGCTTTGCCACCTGTTTACAGAAGCCTCTTGCCATTAGAGAAGCTATATGCAGCCATATGACTAATTTATTTTTTCTCTGGCTGTTCACATTATTTTGTGGTAACACCAAGTAAGTTTGTCATGAATTTATCTAAAGATACAAATTCAGCTTTTGCTATTCTTTATAGGTTTTCTGGTCTCTTGGAATTGGCAGTGGGCAATAGAATGTTTTCTCTTCACAGCAGGAAAGAATGAAGCCATTCTGTAGCCATTTCTCAAAGCCATCCTTGAGTGTGGTGTGTCATTTTGTGCAGCATTACCCTCACGTTTCTGTCAAAGGAAGTGCCGTGTCTTGAGTTGGTATTACCTAAACGTTGGTGATTTACTCAAGAAAATGCTTAATGTAGTTTATTCTTACATGATTAGGAAGTACTTAGGGTCAGCTTCATTAGTGATAGCATCATCTACGTCTGACATACTCATTTGCACTAATGTGTACTCATTTCAACAATCATGTGTACTTGGGAGAATGAAATCTTAAATCATTGCAGATGTTCCACCAACGAGTCAAGGTGTGGATCACAAGCAGGTCCAGAGAGAGCTGGGTGATGTGGTGCTACATCTGCACAACCCTACTATCCTTTCTTCCTCCTCAATTGAAGTTCATTGGACTGTGAGTACAAATCTGTTCCCTGCTGGTGGTTACATGTACTGCTGAGATGTCCTGCTTCAGCTGCAGTGGGGTCACACTTTGAGAAGCTGAGGAGTTTGTATGCTTGCAAATGTTTTTCTCTGGGAAGAGTTCTACTTGTGCTCTGCTTTTCTACGTCATTAAATTTTATCCATTTTCTCCATCTTTGTCTCCATAGAGAGTGCTGTTTACAATAGGGTGATGGTTTCAGAGTCTTCCTCTGGAAGCCAAAGGACTGATCAAAGCCCTCCTAAGTCATATCATTTAAAGCCTTTACACTGCTTTCAGTAGGACATGTATCAGTCCCTTAATGAGATGGCACCAGCAATTCCCTGTCTGTCAATCACCTGCAGAGAGAAATACTGCACAATTCTGTTTGAAGGTGTTACCTCCATGCTACAGACTGACACTGACAAACACACCCAAATCAGCCTCACCTGAACCTATCCTTTCCTGTGGTGTGCTGAGTGCACGTGGTGCAGGGAGAAGAGATAGAAAAGGCAAAGCCGTACTGATGTTGCTCTGGCAGCAGGAAAGAAGGAAGTTGACCATGTGGAGGACATAGGAGGGGAACTGAGAGACTGAGGAACGTAACTCAAAGATCAGTTTTAAAATGGAATGCAGAATTAAGAAAAAGTTGGGGATATAATTACCATGTACAGAAATAAAACTGTACGGAGTGAGTTTTGAGGTCTTTGTAGGAATTCCACCTGAACATTCCAATATATTGGCAGGGATAGTATGGGACAGCAGTGGCTGTAGCTCCTGCCATGCCATAGCATAGTATTTTCAACAGGAACAAAAGGCATTTTGACTTTGTAGAAGAGCCATAGCCCAAAGGAGTCCTGCTCTACACTCAGGGCTCCTCGATGCTGCAATAATACCTGCTGTGTTGCACAATAATTGCACTCTCACCTGCAGTACGGCCGCCTGCAGCAGCCAATCTCCTGTTTTAACTAACACATTAAAACATCTTTGAGGTTCCTAGCAGATTTTGTTTGACCTTTACTTACAGAACAACCTTTTCCAGACAGGTAGCTTTTGTCAGTCTCTTGGGTGGCCTGTGGCTTCTCTGCGATTTCAAAAATAAGCATTACCTCAGTTTCAGCTAACACATGCATTCTTTATGTGATTATTAAAAATGAAATGTGTTGCTCTTTGGATTAAAATTGCAAGCGCATAGTTTTATTGTATCATTGTATGATTTTTTTGAAAACAGGAAAATCTGATGCACTTTAAAAATTTTATTGTGGCTGTTACTAGACTTCCGTACTCATCAGAAATTGAAACCAGTAGTTAAAAAGATAGTGAATGCTCCACAACAAATCAGTTGTATAAGGTATCTTTCTGTTTCAGCTGTAACCAAATAGATTGGATCTGCCCTCAATTACACTCAGATCTCTTTCTCCATAGATTTGGTATAAAATTGCCTTAGTTTGAAAAGCACTCAGGACAGTTGAGCATCAGCTTGATTTGCTTTCCAAGTCTCATCCATGTTTCCATACTGAGTTTTATGTTCCCTCTTGGAACCTGGCCCTTTCCTTCTAGCAGAGAGCTTCCCCCTGAGTGTGTGGACATGGGGCAAGTCTTCGGAGAGACCTGCCCTCTGACAGAGCCCAGCCACAGCAATGGAGAGCATGCCAGCTGGCCACCCTCTCAATTTGCTTTCTCCCAGTAAAAGGGAGTTCTCATTTCACAGGTTTTGGGGAGCTCCCACACCTCAGGGGAGTTAACAGGCTCTCTCTTTGATCTCCATTTTCATCACCCTGAGCCGTGGCACTGTAAATCTCCCTTTCCCCCCATACCCAGCCCTGCTCTGCAGATTGAGGTGGGCAGCAGTCTGACCTGTGCCAAGCTCTTTTGCTCCAGGGATGCAAAGACTGTTCATTTCATGGAGCTGGGGTGTATTATACAACCATTATCCCCTTTTAATGCCTCCCTAAATCCAGGGAAACCAGCACAGTTCTACCAGCATCAAAGAGATTAATTCACTTGTGAATCAGGCCTGTAATTTGCTGTAATGCAAGGAGCTTTTATCTGCTTTGGCAGTGATGTTTGCTTTGAATAACATGAGGGGTAGTCCGGGGGCTATACGCAGTGTCTTGGGCATCACCCCTGGTTCCTGTCCATTCATGGATGTGTTCTGTGTTCTGTCTTGCCAGGTGGATCAGCAATCCCAGTATATTCAAGGATATAAAATTCTGTACCGGCCTACACCAGCATCTTATGGAGAATCAGAGTGGTTAATCTTTGAAGTGAGGACTCCGAGCAAAAACAGTGTTATCATTCCGGAGCTGAAGAAAGGTGTAAACTATGAAATCAAGGCCCGCCCTTTCTTTAATGAGTTTCAGGGAGCAGATAGTGAAGTGAAATTTGCAAAGACCCTGGAAGAAGGCAAGTAGGAGCTAGACTGTCTTCATCTTTTCTTTTTGAAGTAGCAGCCTGTCCAGCTTTCCTCTGATATGTCATTATTTGATCTTGTTTGAAGTGAATGCTGTTAGAGAGCAGCAATCTGTGGCAGAGGAGACTGATCATTATGTAAATTGTTTGGTGACACAGAAGTAAATATTCTGAGCCAGGCACGAGAGACAGAGAGAGAGGGATGTGCAAAAATCTCCTCCAACACACAATGGGAAATGCGCTTTTTTTATCTTCCCTGCAGTGTGTGCTCTCCTCCCTGCTGAGTTCATGGGCTGGTCACAAGTGACTTCTGTCAGATTCAAGCACTTGCTAATCACTATCTTGAGTAGATAGCAGACACCACAGAAATCATCAAAGCAATGTAGCTGGGGGAATGGAAACCATGGTTTTTAGAAGGCTTTTATATGTGGATCAATCAGTGAGACAAAATGGGAAGATGAATGAGGGCAACAAATAGAGCAGACTAAATTATGTATTTCCATCTCATGCATGTGCTAAAAAGACAAGGTTCATAAAGCTCTTCCTTCTGTTGCTGCGCAGGCATGATAAGTATGCAAGGTGGCCAGTGCCTCTGAATAGGGATTTTGGTACTTCTGCTAGGATGTGCAGCCTTTCCCTTTCCATCTTCTTCTTCCATTGGAAATGCTGTGTAGCTCTGGTTTATTGCTGCACATGGTTCAAAAGGTGTGCATAGCTGTATTCATCCTAAGCGTCAGCGAAGCATCCCCTTTTTGAAGGATTATTTCAAATTCAAGAGATAATTATTATAAATATGTTGATACTAACACATTCTGTCCAGATTTGAATAAGTTTTGTATTACTCATTATTTTTTACAGACTAGAGGAACTGAGATTTAGACTGGGGACTAAATAGGATTTGTTTTTCAAAACTGTTAATCCTGGGTGAGATGATTTGAGACCCGTGAGGAACTCAGTGCCCAAAACTGACATGCAGGGAATTTATATCTAAGAGTACCATTTGGAGTGTTACTTTTGCTGGCCTACACAACAAAACTACAGCAGAACTCCAAGCCTGGTTGTTGGTTGTTATACATTTTCCTTCTGTATAATTTTATCTTGTGGGCATAAACTGCCTTTATTGAAAGGTGGGGCACAAAAGATTGCATTTGTAGAGCCCAGAAAGCATCTTCCACTTAAACAAACTTGCTTGTGGGTATGACAAACATAACCATTCAATCCTTCCTTCTGAACAAACAGCTCCTAGCGCTCCACCTCAGAGTGTTTCAGTAACTAAGAACGATGGGAACGGGACAGCAATCGTGGTCACCTGGCAGCCACCCCCTGAGGACAACCAGAACGGGATGGTTCAAGAATATAAGGTACTGCTGGCATGGCTTGGTCCCCTGGCAAGAGGGAGCGTGGCCAAGTACTGAGGGAAGGGCTGTTCGTGGATGCTTGGCTCCATCTTCTGGTTGTTCAGAGAAAATATGAGAGAAAGTCGCTGCTTTGAATCAAACTCCATGTTTAGTGATTCTGCCTAAGTGGTGGAAAGCAATTAAAACAGCCTCCATAAATCAAAGCAAAGGGTCAACACTCTTAATTAAAACAGCTCCTGCCTTGCCTTCATTATGACTTGGGAAATGCAAGGAGAGAGGGAATCATACCTGTTTGAGAACCGCTTTGTGACTCTAAGACACTGGCCAAGGCAGTAAATATAAACAGGCTTAATGAGTTGAAAAGCGCAGGGATAATAATTAACAGTGTTAAGATCTGAGTAAATTATGCGTAACTGGGTAGTTAAAACAAATGGAAAACTTTCAAGGAAAGAATGTGCCTCTATGATAATAAATTTATTAGTGCATAGAATTTTTTTCTTTTCTTCCAAACACAGTTCTCATGTTATTTAATTTTTAACAAATTGAAAATACATTAAAAATATTTATTGTTTGTTACTCATTTATGAACACAGACTGTATTTGCAGTTCGAATTTTTGGTTCATAATTTATATAGCAAAATAAATGAAGTTTATTCTTCCTAAACAAGATAGAGATATTTTAAATGTAGATATCAAGTGAGCTTTGTAGCCATGGAAGGGCAGGGACTTGGGTTTTGGCCCCCTGCAAATGCACATTATTGAGAAAAATCTTTTAAATTAGAATGTCTTGGCT
>VWYI01000278.1:58679-96427 GCA_013399455.1 Anthoscopus minutus | reverse complement strand
AAACATATATTCCTAGCCATCAAAACCCATTCTGATTTTTTTTCCTCTCAGTAAAAATGGGAAAGGGAAGAGATTGCTAAGCTTCATGGTCAATATAGAATAATAAAGTCATTTTTCAGAACCTGGCCAACTGGTAAAAAAAATCTGTTTATGGCGTAGTTTCAGATATATAACGTAATAAAATTGGAAAAATACTTGTGAAGTTATTTCATTTAAAGACGGACCTTGAGCTGGAGAGATGGAATTATTTCCAACAAGAAGCTGCATCAGAGGAATGTTAAGGTTGCAATGACACAATGATTAAAGTCAGAAAATTCACATTTCCAAGTGGATATAATCCCTGTCCTACCTCCCAGGATTTTGAGGGGACAGGCTGCCAATGCTGGAGCAAGCACACTGTAGTGCTTATGTAGCAGTAGATGGCACACTGGCATATTTTGCATCTGTATTTGTTGCAGTGATGCCATTATTTTCCTTTGCGCTTTTCACACAGACAGAAAACAGGCATAAAAAAAAAATCTCTGAAAATATATGTGCCATTCCTACTTAAGTTGCTATATGTAATTACTGGTTTTGTCAAAAAAACTTAAAGAAATGCAGAACTGCTGATTTTAGATTAATAACTAAAAACAAGGAAAAAATCAAAGAAAAGTTTTGTGAAATTTTCTCTTTTTACTTCCTCTTTTATTTTTCTATCTTTCATTTTCTCTCAGAAAATAAAAAAAAGGTATGCATGTGTGGAGCAGTTCCTTATTTTCTCAACAACTCAGATCAAAGGCAAGAGTGTGCCTAGTTTAATTAAAAGATAAAGTAAGTAGGAAGAAGGATACTATCTTAATTGAAGAATTGTCAGTAGCACACACAAAACCCCAGAAATTCAAATTCACAGCATAATTTTCTCCTTTCCTAACACAGTTAGAAATTCTCTTGTTATACTAATACTCTCTTCTCTCACATGTATGTTATAATGTGAATTCATTCTTCTTTTATAACATTCTGAAAGTTCATTTTCACTTGCCTATTTGTGTATACAATGAATGTAGGATGGCAAGTACTGAACGACTTGATGTTTGACCTGACATTCTTGTTTGATGCACTTCTCCATGTACTTGAGCACCTAAGAACAAAATCTCTTTTTTTCTGGACTAGTAGTGATTGCAAGTACATAATGAATGGGTTTCATTGTTTGCACATGCAGCATTTTACAGGGCAGAAGTAATAATTTCTTGGAAAATTACCTAAGTCAAAATGTAGATTTAAGTCTTTTGTTCCTCCATTGAGTTCTTATTTATATACGAGTGTTTTCATGACCCTCCTTTAGGATTCAAGAGCAGTATTAGTAACAGTTTTACTCCTAGCACTGATTGAAAGAGACTCTGTGTAGTATCAGAATACAAAAAGGAGATTCTCTTCATGTGCTGTGACCTGCTCTGCAGCAGCACTTATGTATATCGTGTGCTGGGATTCAATTTCAAAGGGACTTAAAATGCATTTCACATCCTCACAGTGTCCCACTAGCCTTGTTTCAGTCTGTGCCATCCAGAGAAGGAAAAAGGGTCCTTGCAATGTCCTGAAGGTGAGATAAAATTTCCAGTGTCCAGGCAGGAAGGTCTGTACAGGAGGGGCTGTAGCAATTGTTCTACATGTGGAAACCTATCCCCTTCACCTGGCAATCTCCAGAGCAGCAGAATTGCACTAGGGATTTAAAGCAGCTATCTGGGTACTAAATCTTTTAGAAGCTCCATATGTTGAAAGCAAAATCTTCCCTCCCAATCATACAGTCAGCCTAGGTTCTGATATGCTGCTGTTCTCAGCCAAGTTTGCTTCTTTACAGATAAAGTATTGAATTTAATGAATTTAACTTTCTGGATAAATGTTCTTTGTAGAGCAGTACATTTGTGAAAAGGACACAAAAAGGACATAGGCACAACTTCATGATTTTTTATAGCAGATGTAGATTAGCTGCTGCTTCACTTTGAATAGCAGTTGGGAGTTCAACCATCCTCCTCAAAGCATGTGCCATATCAGTGGTTCAGGCCTAAAGAGATAAAGATATCTCACCATATTGTTTCTCTTAGCCATTTAATGTCACTGATGTAATATATGAAGTTATGGTTTGAAGTCACTAGACCTGTATCTTGGTCTCAACCAAAAAGTGAGATCTGATGTCATGCTGTTGTCTCAATTAGAAGACAGCATATCACTCAATATTTGCCCCTAGCTGCCATCTTAAAAAAAAAAACAAAAACAACCAAAACCTTTTGGACTCCAGCATAGCATCAGTTCTCTTAAGATGTCATGTGATGAAAGACTTGCTTGTGCATTTGAGTGACGCATAATTCCTGGAGAATTGCAAATTCATTTAACTGAATGCTCTTCCTTTGTTGTTTTTGTGAACAGCTCTTGGCTGTGGGGCTTCTCTCATTTCTTCTTCAGTGCTTGTAATTTCATTAGCACTTGTTGAACTCTAAATGATTTGTGATAAACTCATCAAATAATGGTAGTAGTTGGAGCAGCTCTTTGGAACAAGAAGTATCTTTTCAGTATTCATAGAGGGCCTAGGACAGCAATCCACGACTGCAGATGTTAGAATAGTGACAAAGTGTAAATTTCTTCATCCAGAAGAAGAGAATGTGTCAACCTTCCTTCTTCTAACCCTTCAGCATTGAATTTTGAACGTTCACACATTGCTTCCCTGCAGGTTTGGTGCCTAGGCAATGAAAGCAGATACCACATAAACAAGACAGTGGATGGAACCACCTTCTCTGTAGTCATCCCCTCCCTCGTTCCCGGCATCCGATACAGCGTGGAAGTGGCTGCGAGCACTGGGGCAGGACCTGGAGTGAAAAGTGATCCCCAGTTTATCCAGTTAGGTAAGCTTCCTGGTAATCTTGCCTATCGGTCTGGGTCATTTCTGTTTGTTTGCTTTCGTCTTTTATGGCACCAGAAATTCTTTCAGGAGGAGTGAAAGAGATAGTGTTACTCGATCTCTGGAATAGCAGGATTTGGCATTTCTGGTTTTAAACTTGCCTTAGAACTGCTTTCTAAAGGTGGGATTAAAACAACAGAGGGTTGTTGTTTTTTTTTTCAAATCTCCCAGTTCAGCAATGCTTTTTAGTAGTTCACTTTTCAAAGTGAATTTTCACCCTTAAGACTGGTGTAACAAAAATTTGTAGGGGACTATGAATCACTAGGTGTTGATCTACTTTAGGGATGTAATTTGTCTTGACCAGATTTTATCATTATTGAAGCAAAAAAAGGAGCATCCTAAAATTAGGCACAATAAATATCAACTATGTGTGAAAGCTAGTAAATAGCCTGTGTGCAGGAAAAAAGGATATACACTAATGATTTACTATAATTTCACCTTCTAATCTCATTTACAGCAAACATTGCTGTCATAAATGTGGACCAGGGACATTGCTCCTGGATGTTTCTGGGAAAAATGCATCTTTGCTGTTGGTTAGCTGAAGATTATTTAAAGTAGCTTTAAGTATAGTCATATGCTGCTTTATAGTATGCCTGGAGCAAAATACCTTATCATTACAGTATGTAATTACAGAAGCAAGCTCAGCATGTTGCTTTGGACTTGATGTCCTGTCTGTATCATTAGAAGATCTACCTTCTTATTTGACTTGTATTTAAAAATCTATAATTAAGAACATGTGAAAACAAGACAGAGCAACTAATATGGAAAATTACTTGTACATTTCCTTAGGTATTAAAAGGAAAGCCATCTTTAGTTTACCTAAATTAGACAAGTATATGATTCCCAATTACATTGATGGAGATTTTACAATAAAATTGCACGCAGCTTGTATGATATTCCATTAATATGGAATTACTACAGGAAAACCCTCTAGTTATTTGTTGGATTGTTCCTCCTTACAGCCAGCTACTATTCATAGCTTTATACAACCAGTCAAAATCAAGCTTATTCTATATGGCTTAGGTTTTGCAAATTCTGCATTAGTGAGGTGTATGAGGATAACCTCAAATGTTCAAAGCCAAAGGCTCCATAACCACTCCTTTTTTTCCCTTTTGTCTGATGATAAGCAGATTCTAAATGAAGGTGAATTTTATTATGGAACTTAATCACTTTGAGCTTTTGTTAAGTGGAAAAAGAAACAAATGAGACTGCCAGGGTAAGGTTTTTGCCCACTTCTGGGTTCCTGGTCTTCCTTGGCACTGTGTTAGAAAACAAGAAGTGATCCCACACCCTGGAAGGTGTTCAGATGTGCAAGTCTGGTAGAGTACGTGTTTTTCTTCATGGCTGGAGTTTGCTTTCACTGCTTGCTTTCACTGCTTGCCTCTAATTAAGTGTCATGGCCACATGGAGGTGTGCTGTAGTAAATCCCACAATTTGGTTGTTACACGGCAAAGATGAGGAGACAGGAGTCTTGTGGATATCCATGCCACAAGAAGCAGAACGATGTTCTGGGTGGTGCCACAACCCTTTCAGCAACTGCAGGAGGCTGCTGAAAATTAGTGCTTTAAAGTTTAAGAGGTATCACCCTTTGGTAGCACAGATCAACCTAAATCATCCAGGTAGAAGAATGGCTGCAGATTATTTAACTCTGCCCTGTGATGCAAATTCTCCTCCAGGCCCCTCAAGGAATTGGATTCCTTGTTCTTAGAAGTGCTCCCAGCATGGGGGTGGAGCAGAGTTTTCTGGGTAGTTTTCTGAAGAAAGAAAATTAATTTGTTGATGTCATCAATTGGCACTTTTCACCAGCAATAAATTACATTGTTACAGAGAGAGGGAAGGGAGGCCAGGGAGTGGGAGGAAAGAGAGCTAAGGATGCTCCTTGTAGAAGGTTTGAAACAGTCCTGACACGCTGTATGTATGTGCTGTAAGAGCTGTGTGACGCCTACAAGCTACTGCATTTATCACACTGCTCCCAACTGTTCCTTCAGGAGATCTTTTCCTGCTACCTGAATTAGTGCAATCCTTCATTTTAAATAAATAGGAAAAGTGAAAACAGAATACATGTGTGATTCAGAGGTTCACTTTTGCAATAAGAACTTTTCATTAAAATCCAACATCTATCTCCTTATAATGTGTTTTGCAAGACAAATATGTGAGGCTGGGCTGTGGCTGGCTCTGGGTCTCCTCTTGGAGCCTGTGTGCCCTGTGGGATGCTCCAGGTTTGTGACTCTGGGACATGCCTGGGCAGAGTCTTAGCTGGGTGTGTGACAGGAGGAAGCTTCACCTTTTTGGGGTCTGCCTTCCAGAACGAGAGGGGAGGACAGGAGACATTGGATTCCCTGGGAGCTGAGGCGTGCAGTCTGAGTCCCATGCATCAGCTGAGCTGTGATAAATGACCTTGTGCACGCACTTAACCTGTTACAAAGACAGGTACAAATTGTAATCTCGGAGCTCTTTCATTTTGCACATCTCTGCTGACATGAAGCAGCTCACTGAGCTGTGGTACCCCAGACTTGCCATGCCACCAGGGACAAGCCAAAAAAATAACTTGCTTCTTATTCATAAAATCATGAGATCAACTGAAAAATTATGTGTGTCCTTAAAACACCCCGTGTGAAGCTTCTGAGCTTGGCTCTTGGCTTTTGGATTGACCTTTTAAAGTTTTCTGTGCAATTTCAAGGACTGAAAAAAAGTTTGTTTCTTTGTTTGTTAGTTTGTTTTAAAAGAGAACATGATATTTTACATAAAGACGGCAAAAGCTTTGGTGTTAAGGAAAAAAATTTCACGAGACCCAACCACAGCCTACAACAATGAGCTGTAGAGAAACAAAATCATAAAATTTCAATAGCACCTTTTTTCCCTTGTAACAACATGTAACTTAAAGACATTTTTTACAAAAGTGTTCTGTACAGAAAGATGAGAATTAGCAAACAAGCTTTTGCTGATCTCTAGCCTAGGTTCTGTAGAGTGATGGGATACTACGTGTGGTAGCTTGACAGTATTACCTGTGTTTGTTGACAAATAAGTAATGGCATTGGGACAAGTTGTGACATATTTTGTTTCTAGTACCAGCTCTTGAGAAGCCCCACAACTGCACTTAATGTTACTCTTAAACACACAATTTGTGTGAATATATTGTATGCAGTTATTTACTAAGAGATGTCTGCACAATTATTGTAAATGTTGAGTGTATTATTCAACCAATGGATGTCTCAAGTGTACAAAACACAAGAAAGTCTCATTGAATCTTTATTATTCTGTTTCATTTAGGAGATGTGATTTGTGAACTAGCTAGCATGCCTGCAGGATACTATTTTGTCAGCCCTTAAGATACTTTTGAGTGTGATAGTTGTAAGGGGTTTTTTGTTGTTATTTTTGTTGCCTGCAAACAACTTAAGAAAGTAGTATATTATTGCCCCTCACAGCAAACCCTTTCAAGTCAGTTTGGTGCTGTCACCTCAGGCTGTATGTTTTAAGAGTGAAGTGCACAAATGGTATTTTATCAGTTTGGGGATCATACATCTAGAAAGGAAACAAAATAGCATATTCTTTGGTAATGTTTCACCAAATAATTTTCATACTGCATCATATTTGAGAAAACACTCAAGCAATATGTTACAGGTTTCAGGTGTTTTGCAAGTTTTTAATTGCCAGAATTGTCAATGTGAACACCATTTAGATACTGCTACTCGTTGTTACATTTTGTATACTGAATGATACACAAATGGAAAAGTACCATTCCAAAGTTATACATGTAGAAGGCGAAGTTAAGTTGATTGCACACCTGTGAACCTGGAATTTCCTGTCCTTTTTGAATCTTTGGCATTCCATCCATAAATAGATATTAATCTTTTATTCATCATTTAGCAACTTAAATGTTAGCTTTCACATTATTATTATTATTTATATGAATATTTAACATTAGAGGATTAGAAGTTCCAGTTCTTCTCTGTGTAAATTCTAATTAGTTTCCATTGAAGTTTGAAACTTGGAGCTTCAAGACGTTCAAATTGAGTAGCTTGTGAGGAAAAGCCCTAGCAACATTATCTGTGATTAAAAAGAAAGCTCTTATCTTGGGGTGGAAGAAGGGATGAGTCACTGTGATAATATGCTGGTTTCAGGGAGCTGTGGGATCAGCCTGCTCCAACATCTCTGAGGCATTTCCAAGTACATTAAATTCTGTGGCTGCTGCTCTGGCAGTAGGATGCACTTTGCCATAGAATGTTTATGTTCACTTATTATTTTGGCACATCTCCCTGAGGAGTGCAAGCAGGAACAGGAATGTTCATTATGAGCCATTTATATATCAGTCAAAGTTCCGGAAATTTCCTGGGATGAAGAAAAAGTAGATTGTTCTAATTTTTTTGTTGTTGTTTTTTAGTTCAAGAGAGTTATTTCCAATAATCCAACTGATTATATCAATGATCCAACTGATCATTCATGATCTCACAGGGCTATTAGGGAGAGGGAAGATGCCCATCTCTAAGAACGGCTTCCAAGAGAATGTTCCTGGAAAATTTTAGTGATGAGGAGGTCAATAAATTTCATTCTCTTTATATTTACCTTACTTTCTATTTTTTAATTCGAAGAGGAATAGGATGTAGTCAAATGTGACCTCTTAAAAGCCCTTCCATCTCCTCTTCTCTTACTCTGTTTTTCTGACTGTAAGTGAACATAGATGCATATTTCTGTTTCCCATGTGCATAGATACATACCAGCTTATGTAATGGCCCTAACAGTCCACTCATATTCATGTTAGTGCCAGAAGCCTAATTTATTAAAAGAAAGTTCATTATTATGCTGTCCTTACGCGTGCAACGGCAAGTAAAATAATAGCATGAAATTAATGTTTATTAAAAATTAAGATAATAAACAGTCAAAGAGTCTTCAGGATTTTACAATATTCAGACACATGGTGACTGAGCAATGCAAACTGTTTATATATAAAAGTACTGTGTTTCTGTATGACTGAATTGTTGACCTGTTTAGAAAACATTCTTATTTGGCTTTTGAGTTTGTGATTATTTTTTTCTCCTGGATTTATTGTTTACAAATATATATTTTAAGGATGAGCTAAAAAATATTTATCCCTGTTATTTATTCAGGATGAGAGGCTCTCCATAAATGTTTTATTCTATTCCATTAAGTTGTAATAAGGGACTGTAGCTGTTTAAAAACAAGGAGATTTCTCATTTTGAAAAGGAGACTGATGATGCAAGTTTTCATATCTTAATATGGCCTCAGCTGCAGAGAAACAAAAGATGAGATGACAGCTTTAATTCATTGGTCACAGTATACTTTATACATTTAAGCCCATCTGGCCACTTGTGTGGAACTTCACTTGGCTGTCTCCATAAAATCTGAAGCAACCCATCTTAACCTTGCACAAATAGGCATGAAATCCATAAACCCAGCAGACACAAAGAGTGTATTAGTAAGAAAAGAATGAGTCTGCCTGGTGAACTTTCAGGGTAGGCAGTGCACTTAGGCTCACAGAAGATAAAGAGAGCTGAAATATGAAATAAAATTTCCAATAAGGTAGCTGTCAAAGGCAGGGGGGATTTCTCGGCAAAATAGATATTTGACTTCAAGGTCACAAAAGCTGGAGTCTGGAATCCTTCACTGGAAGAAGCTGTTATTAATTTAGCCTTTTCCATTCCAAAAGGTATCCTTTTCCAGAGGAAATAATTTGTTGTGGTTACATCTCTTGTTTGTATTGCAGTTTCTTATATTTTGTGTAGGCTTATTTTGGTACAATGCAAGATGTCATAGTAAAAAAAAATTCTATTCACTGCTTAGTTCCTAGGGAAAAGATACTGGTTTTAAGCAAATGGGTTATCTATCTATCTATCTATCTATCTATCTATCTATCTATCTATCTATCTATCTCTCTCTCTCTCTCTCTCTCTCTCTTCTCTCTCTCTCTCTATCTATCTATATCTATCTATATCTATATATCTATATCTATATCTATATCTATACATTTCTTATGTACTTCATATTAACAGAATTAATAACAGCACCTTTCTCCTTAAAAGACTAAACCCTCATTCTAAATTTGATGTCACTACCAATAGTATAAAACAGCTATCACTTGGATTTATACAGGGGTAAAAGTGGGTATTTCAAAGACCAGGCTGTGGAATGTGTAAAGCAATATCCTCTCTGAGTAAAGGCTTTAAATTCTTGCCCTCACTCTGTGCAGTAATGAAATTTCCAGTGAGCACTCACTGTGGTGGTAAAGCATCAGGAAGGCTGTATTTTGGCTTTAAGTTGCTTCACTTCAGTCAGAAAGCTTGGTCACTAGCTGTGTCTTCTTACTGCTGTTCCTGGAATGTTCCTGCAAAAGTTTGGTGCAGAAAGAGCAGAAACAATCAAATCTTAAAGCTGCTGTCCCTGCAAAAAAAAAAAAATCAGTATTCTGTGGAAAAATATATGTTCTTTATGTGGGTTATTTAAGGCCAAACTGGTTTTGAAAAGCACTGCTTGTTCATTAGTAATGAGACTTCTGGGCTGGTTTTAGCAATTCATAGTTTTTCAGTTATCCTTTAGCTTTTTCATCTGTATTTAAGGGGGCAGGATTGGTTATTTTGTAGTTTTACTTTCCTACATCCTTTTAAATTTTCAGTCTTTTTTTAATTGAGGTCAAAGTGAGAGACTGAGACTGCGAGCAGTACATTAGACTGTGTAATACAAGATTTAAGTAATCTGTCAAGAAGTGCTAGATTAAAATATCTCCCTCAATACCATCCTCATGTGAATGTAGTTTAAATTTGTAACTGTGATTGTCAGTTCTGAGAGTGAATGTTTGGGGAGCTGACTTGCACTTGTTCATGTACGTTGCTACTCATGTTTCATACTAGAGCTTTTTTTCACTTGATGTGTTTTTTGCTGTTTTTCTGAATAATTTTCTGAAGCTGATGTTGCTTTTTCAAAATTAAAGTAAAAAAACATAGCAGTCCACAGGTTTGTAATTTAGGAGCCTTCCTATTTGTATACCTGGTAGTCTGATTTTAGCAGCTTTTTTAAGCAAACAAAAGTCAGTGATTTTAGAGGTACCTGTCCTGTACAGAAAGCAGACCACTTCTGTCTAGACCTGTAAAAGTGAGATTTTGAAGAGCAATCTTAAGGATTTTACCTTGAGAAACTGGACTGCAATTATGTCAGTTCTTTTCATGCTGCCTCTTACAGCTCTTCATTGAAATTAATTGGTTGTTATGGGTGTCTCTGTTTCAGATTCTCATGGAAACCCCGTGTCTTCAGAAGATCAAGTCAGTTTAGCCCAGCAGATTTCTGATGTAGTGAAGCAGCCTGCCTTTATTGCTGGAATTGGTGCAGCCTGTTGGATTATCCTCATGGTCTTCAGCATCTGGCTGTATCGCCACAGGAAGAAGAGGAATGGACTCACGAGTACTTACGCTGGTATCAGAAAAGGTGCCCTATTCTCTGTTTCAGTCTGCTGGCTGCTGAATGCCTGTTTGCTGCCTATTTCTTTTGTCATCAGTCTCTTGTTCTTCTCAGGCTCAAATAAGGAATTATCAGCTCGCTTCAGTACATTTGATGAGGTGTGGGTCGGGAGCCAGCTCATAGAGCAGCAGTATTTACATAACGTGCATAAAGTCTTGCTTTACAGCATAAGTCTTGAGCTGAATACCAGGAGCAGTATCTTTTTAGAAAGATACTCCTACAAATGAGAAGTGTAAAGATGGGTTTAAGGCCAGGAGCTTCCAATATGCCCTTGCTCTCTGACGCTGTGTCATCTGAAGAGGAGCCATCTGAAGTGGATGGCAGCTCCTTTGCCCCCGCTGAGTGCTTTGCCTGCTGCTGGGAGAGCTAACAGTGGTGGTCACTGCAGTAACACTTGGGGTGCAAGTCCTTGGATTTCTTCTGTTCTGGGGGAAGCGTTGGTTCTTTGCAAAAGCACAACAGCCAGTCTGCTTTCCAAGACTCTTTTCATCAATGCTGTTGTGAGACCCTTGGCTGGGACTGAGTTCTGGGGCTATCCTGTTCTGCATCTGTGTTTAGTTAGCATGGCAGCAGTGGGGCTGACATAAAGCACTCCTCATTTTCATGTTATTTCATGTTATTGGTACTTCTTGTATATCACATTGTCAGTGGTCAAGCAATGCTTTGCAGTGTACTCTCTAACAAACAAAACTAGAATCGCTGCCTGGCAGACATTCTGGAATAAAAACTTGACTCCGACAGCTCAAGTAATTTCCAGGTTCAGCCTGGTTCATTACATCTCAAAGCAGTACCTTGTAGGCACTTGCAGAGTGAGAACCATAAATTTTGGAATGAATCAGAAAATGAGAGATCCTGCTTTTGAAGAACTAGGGGTTAGAATATTTAGAGAACTAAATATTTGACATTTAGGAATCAGAAGACAGGCCTAGGTTTAAAAGGTGGACTCATCTTCGTGTATGAAACGTGTCATGAGATTGCATTCTTTAGACCCTGAGAATGAATGTGTTATGGGCAAGACAGGCAAGTCCAACACAAATGGTTTTAAACAGCAGCAATACTTTTCTATGTGAAAGAAGCAGTGCTAAAAATAGCAAATGAGTGAGTGGAAACGTGGAAATATGTCCGGAGTGTTGCAGAGTTGAGGAGTCCTCCAAGCAACTAAAGTACCAGTGCTTACTGTGAACTCCAGGCATGGTGGTTGCAGTGGAGTTGCAGCCAAGGAAATAGGGAAGGAATTGTGTCCTTGATTGTGTTCTGCTGTGATTTCTTAGGCAGGACAGCCCCCCATGTAGGGCTGCACTGGCCTGTGCTGTTTTGTTTTACTAATAGCATGCTGCCACACTGCTTTTCTACAGCTCTATCACACTAACATCACTGTGCTTTCACCAGTACCTATGATTAAGCAAAAGGCATACAATTTGTCCTTAAAAATGGTTACTTCAGTGACATCAGCTATTGTTCAAAACAGCTGTGTTTTTCAATATCTGTAAAAATATCTTTTATGTAGTTTGGGGGGAGTTTAAATGAAAGCGTACAGAAAAGTAGGGTATGTATCTCTGGTATCAAGTCTTCTTCAGAGACAAAACCTATCTTTAGTGAAATATGAATTGCAAAGTAGTTTGCCACTCTGCAGTTCATCAAGTCATCACTGCAAGCCCAAACTTTCTTCAGTCTTGCATTTATTTATTTTTATATTTAGCTTCAGGCCTGTCATCTGTTAAAATACTTCACTACTCCCACACATATACATGCTGTACTAGCAGTCTTACACACTCAGAAGAATTTATTAATAGAAGCTCTAAGAATTTAAGTCATTCTTTCATGTGGTAGCAATAAGATTTCTTTCAGCTGACCCTCCTCAGTTCCTTAAGAAAAGAAACTAGGTTTAGTACTTAGCTCATAGAAAAGTAATGAGACAGTAGCTTGAGATTATTTTTAATGTTCCTGTGATTGCAAATGAATTTTGAGATTCTTGATTCTCTTTGGAACAGCTCAGTTTTAAATGCCCATTCTATTTTAATGAAAGCTTGTTCCTATGGTTTTATATTTTGACTGTAACTAAATTAAACCTGACTAGATGAAAAGGCCTAGCTCAAAGCAAATACAGTGGTGTTCCCAAGATAAAGAGCTTTGTTGCAAATGCAGCTTGAAATGGGCAAATTCTCCATTTTTTTTTCCTTTGCTTAGTGTCATGGAAATAAATTGGCTTGGTAAAAAGGGAGGCAAACATACGGCATATCCTAAATTATAACAAGACACACTTCACTCCCCAAAAACTTTAGAGTTCTTAAAAGATTAAGAAGTTGTTCTCTTAGCCAGAACTTTTTCCTTCTGTGTTTGGATTGCTGATCACTTTCTGTCTCCAGGCTATTTTAGTGAATATTTGATTGTTTCTCTTACCTTTCACTGTCATTAGATAGAAAGGGCAATGTTAGCCTCCTTCTGCCATCAGTGAGAGGGAAACGATACTGTCTTGTCAACAGGAGAGGGAGCATGTGCTAATAGGAAGAGCAGATGCTGGTGTTCTGTATTTGGATTAGAGACCCTATTGATCCAGAGAGGATTTATAGTAGCTGTGAGAGAGAAGATTGTCAAGCAGTGTCATTGTTTTGTTGTTAACCTTTCCCTCTTAAAGCCAAGGGTTGGAAGGTAGAAAGATGTTATATCTAGGGAGATTTTTTTGTGATGATTATTTAAGAGAGAAAGATAATAGGTCTGTTTAGCAGTCTCATCTCTGAAAACAAAAATTAATTGCTGCAGTAGATTTTAGTGTCTTTATTAGAGTGAGAGTTGATGCCATTCTTGATTCAGAGGCTGTAAAACAGCAGTTCTCTTTGTTCCTTTTTATGATTATTATTTCCTTACTGAATACTTAAGTGTGCCTATTAGTTCAGTGTAATGAGCATTTACTTAGTGAACTGCAGATAAGATTCAATAGGACCTTGATAAGGCTTTGTTGAGGAATTTGTCATTCTGCATTCTAGAATAATTAACAGTGTGGGGGTTTTGTTTGTGCTAGGATTTTCAGAAAAAAAAACTTCAAATACCAAACTGAGAGGGATTTGAAAGGCTAAAGCACAGTCTCTTGGCATCAGGAGCACAATAAAATATCAAGCTTTTTTGCTTTTTTGCCTTTTTTTTTTCTTTCCAGAATAGTACCTGCAGAGACAATCTTCTTTCTGAATTGCAATTTTAGTTTTGTTTTTATATCAATGTGACTGAACTAGTGGGTTAGTTATATATATTTGTTTTATGTTCAGCTGTCTGCTAGATTTATACTAATGTGGTATGTTTCCCTTTCTCTCTTCAGCTTAATAACCAGTTTGTATTTTGTTTTGATTTTTCAGTCCCGTCTTTTACCTTCACACCAACAGGTATATATTTGCACTTTTCCCCCCTTCTTTGTTATTTAAGCATGTGTTTGTGGTACTATTTCTCTTTCTCTGACATAACCAACCAGCCCAACTGTTCTGAAGAGTTTTTTAAAAAAAATGTCATTAATGACAGGTACCATTATTTGTTCTCTGAGTAGTGTGCATTTGCTTTGTGGCTGACAATATTTTCTATTGGTGTGTGCCATTCCATAGCACGCCATTCCATGCCAGCATGCCATTTTGTAGCATGATCCTGTCAGTTTGTACAACCTGGGCTCTCTTCCTGCATATTCTGAGGGAGTAGTGTGGCCTCCCACATCTGGCAATGCGAAAGGTGCTCCTGATGGAGGAGGAACAAGGTAGCGCAGCCCAAATGCTGACTTGAACAAGATTCAGTGAGATTATAGTTGGTGAAATGTTTGTTCCTTTTCTTTCCTCTGAATCTGCATAAATCCAGTGTTCTCAGACTTGTCTGCTTTGGAAGATAGAGAAAATCAAAGTGTTACAGCAGTTAGATTTCTTTGCTTGCTGCCTCAAATGGTATTTTACTATGAAATTTTAAAATAATTAGTCTGTTCAGTTTAAAAAGAGGTGCATTTCAAATTCAGTGTGAGTTTGAAATCACCTACTGTTTTATTTTGTATAGAAATGTGTAAAATATGACATAATCTGAACCATAGGCCACCAAAACCCATGAGAGCCTTTCCATCCTGTAGAGCTGACCTTCAATGGGTCCTACAGCCTGGCAGCCAAGCAGCTCGTGCTCTGCAGTAGATAAAATCCAGCACATTCTGCACCCATCAGTATTCTGCTTTTCTTTTAGCCTCAGCCTGAGTGAACAGACAGTTTGTTTCATCCTCCTTTGTTCTAAAGCCTCCATTTTCACAAGAGACCTCTAATACTAGTAGGACTTGTATATCCAGGCAGGGTGAAACCCACCCACCCCTCCTCTGCACAGGCAGTCTCCCAGGGAAGATTAGCCTGTAATCAGCCCTGTGCTAATGTGGCCTCTGTGCAGCAGCTGAGTTACACCCTTCAGGCTGGACCACAGAGGAACAGAGGCACCCCATGTGCCTGCACTCATCTGCTCGGGCCGGGCTGTGCTGTGTTAGCATCTTACCCACGCGCTTTTAATCACACCGGAGGGTGCCTGCTCTCAGAAGTCAGCCTGTTATGTTCAGTGGAGTTGCTTCCTGTTCAGCATGAGCCAGAGTGGCCCTCCATGTTTCTGTAGGCCTTTGAGTGCCTCAGTGGAGAATAATTCAAACACTTTATTATTTTGGTGTTACTTTAATTGGCTAAACAGAGGGCTTCAATTGTAATCCCTGTAGTAGCACACCACTGAAATTCTACAGAGGTTGGAAGCTAACATCTATTCTACCCATTAGATTCTTAACATTAAAAGAAAATATGTGTTTCTTAAGATATGTCAGAGCTGGAAAATAAATAGCCCTGAGATTCTTAAAGAAGAAATGAGAAAAAACACAAAGCGTGTAAAACACTTAAAAGAAAAAATCCTTGTTTTTCAATCCAGAATCTCAGTCATGCTTTGACTTTAAATGGAACCAGGCTCCCCTCTGTAGCATTACCTGCAGTAAAAGACTTACCTGTAGGAATGCATCCTACATTTTAATCCTGTTATTGTAGCCACTGCCAGCATTTATCTCTCTCTTGCAGACTCCCAGTTTGGAGTTCTTCTAAAGAGCAGAATTTGGTTGCTTGTTTTCAGTGCATTCCTAGCTGGAAAGTGTAGAATCCATCAGCATCTGCAGGGAGGTAGTCTCCTTAACCCTTTGCCAAACCCAATGCAAACCTGCAAAATTTATAGCGCTGTTCTTCTTGGATGTTTGCATCCAGAAAGCTAACTTCTCTAACATCTTGCTTCCTGTGAAGGATGTGCAATCCACACCAACAAACAAATGCATGTGGACATCCATGTAGTTAATGGAGAATATTTCTGAAATGCTAGAAACTCCGTCTGAGTTAGAAGGTGTTTTTTCTGCCAGATGTTTTCTAACCAAGATTTATATATTTAAATTTTTAGATTATTTAGCATAATTTATAAATCCAGTTGTAAAATGTTATAAAATGTGGAGTTTCTGTGGAGTTCTGGAGTGTGCTTGTTCCCTGAATATATTGCAGTAACATTCAGAAAGACCATTTGTTTTTGCAGTAGCTTCAACTGTAATGTGCCATTATTTACATTGGAAGTAAAGTCTGTTATAGAATCATGATACCTCTTTAATCTTGCCAAAATAATAAAGTAGACCAAAGGTTTAACATACAGCCATTCATGGAATAAATATATGACCTAAATTCTTCCACAGAGTAACTCCACTGAAGTCAGCAGAGTTATGTTAAGAATAAGTTCAACCTGATGTATGGCTTCCTGATTTCTTAAGCAATTCATGTGTGTGTGTGTGTCAGAATAGAATTGAAATATAAACCCCTAGTTGGGGCTAGGATTAGCAGTTCTCAAGCAGCACAAGTATTATGTCTATACTTGGATTTGAAGCAGTAGCTCGCAGAAAAAGACTCAGAATTAATGTATAAACAATGCGCAATTATCATCTTAGCTAAAATGAAACAAAGGCAAAACAAATACTGTTGTTGAAGGTGTTTTGTATGTTTTTTAAAATTTTTTCCTTCTTTTTATCTTTAACTATTTCAGTAACATATCAGAGGGGAGGAGAGGCCGTAAGCAGTGGAGGCAGGTAATTATGTGTTTTATTCTTATAGGTATAAATTGTGTGCAAATAAACATGAGGATTCCAGTTGTTCAGCTGTCCTTGTAAGTGATGGCAGAATAATCACTCGCAGAAATATGTTTTAGTTCATTATATTAATGTACACATTTTGCCCATACATTTTCTGTTTAGAAGGAGGGTATATGGTTTGCATTTTTAGGTTGACTTCTAAAATTTAATTGGAAATATTTTCAGCGTTGTTAACCTCTAAAAAATGCATCTCAAGAAATGAGCAGCAGAGGGAGTGCTTTAACTTCAAAATAAAGACCTGGCTTACCACCTGATTAAGGGAGTAAAAGTAATTAAGTCATGGCCTTTATGAAGATTAAGAAATATAGCTGCCTCACAAATACTACAAAGAAAGAAAACGTTTATTTGAAAAAATTCTTGAAGATGTAAATGGCTTATAAGGTGAAATTTTAAGAAAAAAATCTTACTGTGAATGCAAAGCAATTAAAGCATTGCTTAAAATAGATGGGGCACTGAAGGAGAGGGAAGCAGGTTGTAAATTTACAACCATCCTCTCTGAGAGCCAGGTCCATTCCAGACCAAGGATTTAACTAAGGCATGTTCACTGGGTTTACGTAATTACTTAATGAATGGCCGTGGAGAAAACAGTAATTTACATTTCCTCTGTAGGGGTGAAATTTTCTTCAGGAAGAAAAATAATGGTTTTAGCAGAAAGGCACGTCAGAGAAGTGGTGCTTTAGTAGCACACCATTTTTTTTTCTAGGTGACATTCAAAGGTCTGGCATGATGCTGAAATAATGCTAAAATCTTAGAGACCAGCTGGGCAACAAAGTCCTGTAACAATTCCTGTTCACAAGTGTGATTTCTAATTTGCAAGAACATGCAAAATGTTGGTAATTGTGAAGATCAGGCATAGAATAAAGCATTCCCATTCTACCTGAGTGCTGTGCAGAGGTGAGGCTATTCAGCTCCTGCTGCAGCTGGACCTGGCATATTATGAGGAATTGTAGATCTCTTTGCCCAGCACTGTGTGCTGCTGTGCTCCCATGGCCATAGGAGCATGGAGGGAAGCCTCTAGTTACCATGTGGGTTTTGAATGGAAAAATCTGTAAATCACTGGTTTGCTGCCCTTACTCCAGGGTAGTGAGAAAATAGGAGAGGAGAGAGGTGAACCCTCTCTTTCCCTAAGAGCTGTTCAAAAAGATACTCAGCTAACATCCTTTGTGTTCTTTGTGCCACTGTGCTTTCTCACTCTTCCCTTAGCACAGGCTAGACGAAGCACTCTCACACAGAGGACAGAAATGAGCCCACAAGTGTCTACATTGTGCACAGTAATTTTGGTACTTCTAGAGAATCAACTTCAATTTTACTATCCTAGTGTTCAGCAGCAGTGCCAGAATCTACCAATGTAATTGATTCAAGGTGCAAACATCTGTGCTGATTTTGTTCATTTGCATATATAGCATGGACAGCATGTGTGATGTAACTGGTTTTGTAGAATATGAAACCTAGTTCTGCAATGGTAAAAAAACAAGCAAACAAACGAAGTTATTTTTGCATATGAAACCCTCCTCTGATACCCAAACCAAAGGTTTTCACTTCCTTATTTTATAATTGCAATGTTTTGGAAAGGTTTAGCATTTTTGCCAGCTGCAGTTATGTGAGCATGTTAAAGCATTTTTCAGATTTCAAAATGTCACAGTGATATATTTTAACATAATCCCCACTTGTGTGATGCTGAAAAAATACCCATTTCTGTGGCAATCCCTTTTCTAGACAGTATTTGAGTGATGGTAATTGTGCTGGATTGACTCCAGCTAGCACCCACACGGCCACTAGGCTCTGTCCACCCCTGCCTCAGACCCATCCAGTAATTCAGGGAGTCATGAAATTTGCTGCCAAGGTTAAAGATCTTTGGAAATTATGATCTCAAATCATCACCAGGCTATGGAGCTGTAATGCAAGTATCTCTTGCCTACAGTTCCACCTAAATGGCTCCAATTAGTAGAATTCTCATCTGTTTATATACATCACACCACATCTCTTACATGACAGTGGGTGTGAATGCAAAGTAAATTTTAGAAACAAAGGATGTTTAATTCTCTGTGCAAAAATCCAGCACACAGGTCTTTAAAGTGCTGAAACATTCTGGGATGCTTTGTCTTTTCTAAACACCTTGAGGTATAGGTTCATTTTAAGAGCAGAGTGTAGGGAAAAATGCAGGGAATTTCAAATCAGCTGGTCTGCTCACTGGCCTTCAGATTTCAACAAAAATACTTCTTTACTGAATGCATATTGGCTGGTTTGTAAGCCTGACAGCAAGTCAAGCCTCATCAGCTCCTATGTTAAATTGTCAGATAACATATGCAGTACAGAAATATATATATATATACACACACACATATAGGTATAGGTCTTTTAAATGTCATTCTAAGTCTATGACTTAAGCCTGCAGCAGTGACAGACTCTGTCCCCCCACAAATAACTGCATGCAGCTTGTATTTTCAACTTGCAGTTTAAGAGGATTAGCATATTTTATTTTTGAAGATGATCACATCTAATATTATGGAAAATACTCTCTGTGCTATTTCAAATGGAAAGTTGTCTGTTAAATCCCAAGAGAAGGGAACTGTGTTCATATATGTGTACGTGACAACAGCTGAAATTATCTATTTTTTAAAAGCACCTTAGTTATCAAAGGCAATTTTAAATTGTGTGGGACTGTAACATGCTACTGCATTGTTAGTGTGGAGACTAAAGAGCCACCAAAGATTCCACAGAACACTCATCAGAGAGCCTTTCACACTCACTACAAAAATTCAGCAACTTGGAGAACAAGGAATGTTGTTTCTTTCTGCTGATGACAGGAGGAATACACTTTATTCCAAATGCAGCCAGGATGCAGCATTCATATCTGGATATTTTTCAGGTGGTCAGTATTCCCAAGCACCTCAGACTCTCCTAGGAGCTGAGTGGCTTTCTCATGAGCAAGTGTGTGTCACCCACTCAGCACGGTTAGTCAGATCCAGATGCTCCCAAGCCACAGAGATTTTGTTATCTGCTGTTCCCTTTGATGCACCACACTAGTACTATCTGATGGTGAGAACTTGTTCCATAAATAATCAAGAATTTGGGAATAATCATATTTAAATTCGCCTCTTACTTATGCATATCCATCCTGCTTCCATGTGTGCATTTTTTGTTTAATTGATTTGCCAGTTTCCTCTTTTTTACCCTGCTTTCTTTAAGAAAGGGCGAAGGGGCAGAAAAATAGAAGTGCAGCCTCCTAAGAGAAAAATGAAAACCAAAGTGACAGGTAAATGTTGCACAGCAGCCTTTAGTGTAGTCCAACAAAATGAACTGATGCTGCCCTTGACTGCACGCTCCTGAATGATTTAGCAAGGCACAGGTTGGACAGGAGACTTGAAAGTGCTAAATAAATGAATGAAACTATGTTTTTCAATGTTCAAGCCTTTTGCTACATGGTATTATTTTGTAACATCTCTCACCATTTGGGAAGAGTGTTGCTGCAATGTGAAAATGCTTTTATTTCGTTTTTGAAATAACCAAGCTTTGTTTTTAAAGGCCTGGACTCCTAAACATCAGTGAACCAGCCACTCAGCCATGGTTAGCAGATACTTGGCCTAACACAGGGAACAATCACAATGACTGCTCCATCAACTGCTGCACCTCTGGCAATGGCAACAGTGATAGCAACCTTACAACGTACAGTCGACCAGGTTAGATATGTTTCTACCTTGCTAAGGAATCTTCTTTACAGAGTATGTGCTTCTAATACTTGAGAGAGTGTACAGATTTGTTTGTGTTTTTATTTCCAGTGCTTTTCGGCTTCATATAGTGTCTCCTCTATGTCATGATTATGCTTTTGGTCCCTTTTTGGATGCTTTCTCGGTCCTCTTTTGGATAGTTGTAGCAGGCTTAAGGAGCACCTGCAAAGTTCAATGCTGCCAAAACTCACACTGAACTAATGCATTTTGGCTTCTGAATAGAGCAGATAAATCATTTTTAGGTTGTTCTGGACTTCCTCGTTGCTTGGATGGAGAAGGAGAAATACCAAAATTATGCTAAGGTGTTTTTCCTTCTGATTTGGATACGATGGGAAGCAAGAAATAAAACATTGCTACAGTGCTTGCAACTAAGTTTGTTTTGGCACACGCAGAACTTCATTTTGAGTGCCATTCTGAACAAAATTGGATAGCTGTTTGGGGTGTGTGAATGAAGGCGTTAACCACACACTTAAAGCAATTACAAAATGTTAAGTGGTAGTTCTTGGGAGCTTGAGCAGGACTCAGAAAGCTCTGGAAGAAAACCTTACGAGTTCTATGGAATACGTTTCCATACGAGGAGAGGAAATACATCTCAGTGTGCTAATTGTTGCACATTTAGTTTTAAACAGACTTTAGGTTCCTTTTGGTTTAACCTAGGGTTACTGGTGAGGTATGAAATAAGTCTTTTCCACTACAAGTATCTCTACTGGTTTTTGCTAGTAGCATGTCCCAGCAATCCAGAGGGAGAGTATATGAAGTCACACGAGTGCCAAGCAGCATTACCTCCTGTAATTAATGTGAAACCAGCTCAAATGACTGGTAATTCATGAGAGGTAGTAATGGCAATTCATCTCCTGCAGTAATGCTATCTGACAGTGACCAGTGCCAGTTGCTTCAGAGCAAGGTGAGAGATTTTGGCATTAGAGAATTGTCTCTCACTCTAGCTGAGGATATCACATCCACCACTACCTTTATTAAAAGGTTTGTGATTCAGGGGTGGTTTACTTTGGCAAGGACAGACATTGCAAGTTCTGGTAACTAACAAATTTAGAAAAGGAAGAGAAGGCACATTTTTGATGGTTGCAACCTATTATAACATCTTATATTGAACTGCAGTGTATTCTCCCTCACTTTAGCTTTCATATTAAGCTTGGTTCTGTTGCAAAGCACTTCCTTCCTTTCAAGTAGGACTTTGGAGTCTAACAATGTGCTCAGAGTGGCCTCTTCTTTCCTGGAAATTCTGCCAAATATTCTTAATTCTGTCATCATGGGCTGATTTATGCTCTGAAGCAGCAGGGATGGATATCCCCTCAGTAGTAGTGAATATGCAAAGTAGCTGCATTTTTAATTGCTTTTAAAGATAGCACTGTCTTCCAAGTCTACAGAATGGGAACCAATTGTTCCAAAAGTAGATGCCATAAAAAATCTAACTAGATAAATCTTCTGTTATATAGGTAAACCAGTTTTAAGTGTTTGTTATGAGGAATTCTAAGGTGTCTATGTAAAAAATGTATCTCCTGCCTATACTGTGTTGATTATATTGTCTTACACACAAATCAGATGTAGCTGCAAATGAAAGGAGCTTATATATGTTATAATTGACTCTGCAAGGATATTGTAGCAAAGCCTGAGGTATCAGGAGAGAAGAATATACCATATATATAATTGCCCAGTATAATACAATAGACTTGGAATGGAGGAAAGACTAGTATGGTTGCAGTAGGTGAGAGAAATGAAAACATTTAAACTCTAGAAATCAAGAAGTTGAAGACTGTGAAGCAGTAAATAACAGAGGCAGTAAATAACACCTCACATAAGAAAGAAAAATATATCAAACAGTAAAACCTTCAAAAAAACCCACAAGCTGGGGGGCATGAAATGTGCAGTGATAAGTTCTATGTGGCATGTTCTGATACTGTTTCTTAGTCACTGAAAATGTGGATTGGTTGTTTTCTTATACAAGCATTATTTTATTCTCCTTTCTTGGGTAATATACCTCTAAAAATATGTATGTGTTAGGGAATGTTTTTGAAATTGAAAATCCTCTGTGTTTGCTAGTTATTTCATTTAGAGTAATGGTAAAAACTTGAATTCTGTATGTAGTTTGACTTGGCATCCTCTCCAGTAAATTCATTGTGGACACAGATAATGGACTTGGGGTTTTGAATCAAATTCATTAGCATAAATACCACTTCTTTTAAAAGAGGAAAACTATATTCCTGGTGTTATGTATTGATGCATTAATCAACTGGAAAATGAGAATTTTTGCTTAGGAATCATGGAATGCCAGTTCCACTAAGCCTTCTAACTGCTTACCCACAGACTATTTTACATCATTCAGTATTCTCCCAGTGGACTGGATGTGGAGAGTTAAAAATATGTGGGCCTCCTGTCACACAGTGGCAAGAGAACATGTCAAGGCAGGCACACTGTTTCATGCAGTGGTGGGCAGAGCATCAGCAGATGTCAATTTACTGTCTGCAATCAGTGGCGGTCTCAGGATGCAGTAAATGTCAGAAGAATGAATTCATGCTATACAATATCTCTTTAGCATACAGGACAATGTAATATTGTACTATTACATAATTTGCAATATCCAAAGCAACTGAAAATCAGCAAAAATTCCAGATTGCTTTTCTGCCTTTTTTGTTTCAAGTTAAAATATGAGATTGTACAAGCAAACAATGATCAAATAAAGACTTGCTACTGGGTACTGAGTTACCTTTTACATTGTACTGTTTTTCTTTAATTCCTTTATCTGTAATAATTTTTAAGCCTGTTTCATGAAAACCTGTTGTATGTCTGTTTCTTATCACAAATACAAGTGTCTAGATGCTGTTGAGGTGACATGAGATGATGGTCTTATTTAGTTACTCCTGCTATTAAGTTTTGGTTGAATTCTCCTTGCAATGCAAGTGATTTTAATCACAATTACTAATTGAATATATATACACGACTATGAGAATAATGTCTGAAATGCCTGTTTATATGGCCACTATGGAAAAGCCCAGCAAGGTAAGTCATTGCAGATATAATTTCAGCAGCTCTGAATTTACAGTGAATCAGAGCAGTGAACCCTACTGTTGGAGCAGTGCTGTATAAGGTAAATAGTATTCTGTAAATGATATAGTTAATGGCAGTATCTCTGCCTCAGTGTGTCTGCTGCATGGATTCAAGCCATGTAGTTGTGCAGTAAGGAGATGTTAGAGGGGGTTTCATGGAAAGTCTGGTGTGAGCGAACAGAATGACCTTTTCTCTTTTCTCTCCTCTGTGGTTAGCCGATTGTATAGCAAATTACAACAATCAGCTGGACAACAAGCAGACAAACCTGATGTTGCCTGAGTCAACTGTGTATGGGGACGTGGACCTCAGCAACAAAATCAATGAGATGAAAACCTTCAATAGTCCAAATCTAAAGGATGGAAGATTTGTCAGCCAGCCTGGGCAGCCCACTCCTTATGCCACCACTCAGCTCATCCAGTCCAGTATCAGCAATAATGTTAACAATGGCAGCGGGGACACGAATGAGAAACACTGGAAACCCTCTGTTCAACAAAAGCAAGAGGTTCCACCCATACAGTACAACATTATGGAGCAAAACAAATTAAACAAAGGTGAAGAGCTTTTAGCTTGTTTCTCCTCTTTAGGCATCAGAGGAGTTTTGACCTTCTGGTTCTGGGAATCTAAAGCTTTCAGGTTCAGCAATTACAGGCTTCTGTGGTGCTTTTAGACTTCTGCCTCTTTAGATTCAGAAATACACTGTTAGCAGTGTCAGAAAGTTAATTAGCACCACAATAACCTTTCTGATATCGAATTTATTGTAAAAAATAACAAGCTGTGTCTTTAGAAAAGAGTTAAATAACATACATTTCCTGTGGATATGAGATTAATTTAAATTTAATAGTAGTTAAGGGATTGGTTAGGACAGAGGCCAAATATTTAATTCATAAGCCAGATGCATGGTAGTCACATTATAGTCTACCTTAAATTTTAAATAGGTCAACCCACTCTTCCCAGTCGTGGATGGAGGCTCATTAAATCTACATGTTCATGTAAACGAATGAAATTTTGCATATCAAACTCCATAAAATTGTATTGTGTTGTACACTGGGGACACAAATGGAGTGATTCAATTCATTTTAGACTTGTTCCTAGCAAGCCTTCAATTCTCACATTGAGAGGCGATGCTACCGCACACAATTTTGGAAACTAAATTCCTGTGTTACCCTGACTGAAGTCTGTGGATCCAGAAGCTAAAAATAAATTGATTTCAGTGTTAACAGGAAACATCAGAATGTGCTTTTGAGGCCTTGAAGGCATGTTTCTTTAATATACTGTGTGGGAACTGGAAGAAATAGGTGTGTGATTTCTTTTTTCTAGCCCTCCAGGCTACCATGCAACCTCTTTTAATAACCTGATTTGCAAAACAGTATCCCTAGGAGTTGGACCCATTCTAACTTGGAACTTTTTGCATGGATTGTTGTAACTCAAGTGATCGCATAGTGATGAGTGATCCAGTAAAAAGAACCATTTCATTACAGGAATGTTGATTTCTCTACCGGACCTATCTACTCACAGAGGAGTTCAAAGGGCAATATAAAATGTCACACCTTCCCTTGACATAAATATGCCAAAAGAAAATTTAAGGGTTTTGGCTTCTTACTAGAGGGTGAAAACTGTATTTTTTGTAATTGTTCTCTTTCATTAACTGTGTATTACGTACTTCTTTGGGAATTAAAACATGTTTGGTTTTTATGTGCTGAAAGATACTGCATCTTTCAAACTGTGTATATTACAGCTGCATATTCTCTAGCATATTGTAGTGTGGAAAGGCCCCCTTAAAGCATTGTCTGCTGACAGTCATATATACATATTTCAGAGTGCTGATTTACTGTTTATCCTCTGTGTAAACATATGCGGTATGTAGGGCTTCAGCGTGGTCTGTGGAATGCAACTAGGCTGAGAAACTATTACAGAATACACTCTGGTGTGGAATTTATCATTTTGCTCTTTTCCCCATGCTTACATTATCACAAACATTTCTGCAGCAGATGGGGACTGAATTATTAATTTTGTTTATTTTTGTTTTGATTTGCTATTTTATGACTCAATATTCTGATCTTGGTTTTCTCATTTGCTAAGTCAAAGCCATCTTGCTGCTGATTATATCTATAGCTTTTGTGATGGGAAGTAACTATTTTGATGAGTTACATGCTGTGCTTCGTTGTCACTACTTTATGTCCAGTGGTTCTGTTTATGATGCAGTTTTATTTGTTGTATGAAGAATAACTTATCTCCTTTCTATTCTCTGTAAATTGTAATTGCTTTTTAGCACAAGAGTATTGTTCTGCCAGACTAGTATTTCTGATGAAGTTTTACAGATCTGGTTGCCAAATCTAGATTTAAAAGTAATAAGTGTATACCAAGTGCTTTGAAACTGGAGAGCAAAGATATGATAACAGCTATTAGCAAAAAGGGCCCTGCCTGTAGAACATGAATGATGCAGTGTAAATAAAAATATTCTTGGAGCCAGCAGACCCGAAACAAAGACTTCTTCTGTTGTAATTCAAATTCAATTGGAGCTGCATTGTTGCCCAGCAGGTTATTCAGCCCTTGTCATACAGAGCTGACTCCTATTGTGGGTGTGTCACCTTTCAAATACCAAAATAGACACCACACTCCATTGGTTGTCCTGCATGCATAAATTAGGCAGAGACCATGGAAAATTAACCAAGGTGACAGTATTTGTATGCTCACACAGGTGACAGATAGATGGATAGATGGATAGAGGGATAGATAGATGGATAGATAGATAGATTCATTGAGACTTTATCATTGCAGGAGCTTTGTGAAAACCCTGTGCATAGAATGCCATTTTACTGCATTTTAGCTGTGCAGCTACTAAGTTCCCATGATTTCCCCTAAGCCTCCGATAAGAGCCAAGATGAAAATAAAATATGATTGCAGGATCATCTCTCTTTCACAAAATGAACTTGTTTCTAGTTGGCTATTTTCAGATCTTACTTTGTGTTATAAAGCAAGTATATAAAAATAGATGTGTTCCTGAAGGGCAGCATTAACCATACCATTAAACTTGCAGATTACCGAGTAAATGACAGCATTGCTCCAACTATTCCCTACAACCAGTCATATGACCAGAATACAGGTGGATCCTACAACAGCTCAGACAGAGGCAGTAGTACATCTGGTGAGTACCTGCAGTGTTTGCCAAGCCTTAGGCTTTGTGGTATTTGGATGCTGTTGCCATGGTTAGCAATATCTGCTGGGCTTAGAGAAGGAGAAGAGATTCCTCCTTAGAGGAGGAATCCAGGGACAGTAGATGTTGAACAGCACAAAAACTGTCCAAATAGGTGCCTATATTTCTGTTGCAACCTCATGATTGCTTAGTGTCATCTAAAAGTCAGTTAAGTAACTGATTTTCCAAAATTGTTAAAGCCGTGAACTGAAATGGAGGTTGGATTTCCTAATGCTAATGCCATACTGGGTAATGTTATGTTCTCCAGATGTGCAAGTTGTAGCAATTACTTTCCAACTGTCACCAAGAAAAAAAAAAGGGATTTTAACTTATGTGTTACCTTCCTCATACTTTAGTGACTATTTTTCTCATCTCTTGGGTCTACTTACCCAATTCATGAGCCAGCTCAAGATACCACAGCAGTTGAGTGATACCCAACAGAACTCTGCTTTAAGAAGTTCTTCATTTTGTAAATTAGACCCGTGTATTCCATTGAGTAAAAACGCATTCAGGCATACATAAAATTTTTACAGGTTTCACTCACTATATGTCAAAATTATTTTTGTGCATTTTTAGATATAGATGGTAGACAATTAAATTTTGTTTCTCATTGGCATCTCCTGTACAAATGATCTAAAAATCTTGAAACAAAACAGCTTTTTGTGTTGACCAGAGCACTGAAATTGCACTCTTTTCTTTGGGACCACAGAATATGTTTTAATTCATAAGTTATGTTTTATCATTGTAGTATAACCTGTTCACTTCCAGGTTTGATTATGATATATGAACTAAATCAGAAACTCCACATAGGGTTGGTTTGGGGCATTACTGTAAGTGTGGTAGTTAGGCTGTGTTTATTTGTATCAAACCAGCTCCAGGGTGAGATATGGTCACAGTCACGAGTGCCCTGAACTTTACATCTACTAATCAAGATGCAGATTTTCCCATTCTGTGCTGCTGTTGCCTTTGATAGTCCAGTTGCTTTATCTCATCCTGTGTTTTGTCCTGACTGAATCTGACTGAAGCAAAGCAGAGACATCAATATGTTGATGAGCCCTGCTGTGCCTCTGGATGATCTGAATTCTTAGTGGCTGGGATGAGAAGCACAGCTCAGCAGTGTTGTTCTGGGAGACAGCCTTTTGCCCATTCCCAGGTCTGAAAGACCAGGATGTGGTGTTGAGCCTGTGCTCAATGATGGTAAGATTTGAAATTCAGCACGAAACATCTCAGGGGTATGAACCATGCAAATTAAAAATGAGAGGGTGGTGTTCTCCATGCTGATAGCTATTAGGGTTATTCATAACTCTCAAAATTTGTAGTCCTATGCCAAGGACTTCAGCAGGAATGAAGAAAGGTGACCAAAGAAATAAATTAATTGTGTTGAACCATGTATATATCATGGTGCTTAGGATACAGAATGCAGATCGCCTTGGGCTAGTTAGTGTCCTGCTTGACATAAAATGAGATACCACAAAAACAACTGTACATAGCTAAAACATGTGTATGTGGCAGCTAATGTGGGACAATAGTAATGAGAACTGCTGACAGTAAGAGTGGAAAATCTGAGATAGCAGAAGTGAAAAAAACAACCTTCCTAAATCTCACTGCAGTATATTTAATCACATATATAAAGCTTTACTGTGATAATATAAAATCATGCCTCAGTTTAACAGAGAAATATGAAGGATTCTAAACATACTCAAAACCACAGTGACTTTATCTACATAAAAGGAGTTTATCTATAATAAAGGCGTAGCTATAGCAAAGAATGATAAAAATGTATGTCTACCAAGGAATAGTGGTTGAGCCAGTTCTCATCATAGCCATGTCCAAAATTAAAATTTGAGGGCACTGAGTAATTGGTCTTATTCAAAGTTATTTGAACTTTTAAGGCTGCATTGCTTTATTATGAGCTGTAATTTTCCAGTAATACTAGTTGAAAACATTTGTGAAATACTTCATCGATCTTTATTTCTTTTTCTGTTATTTTAGTTCTTCCAGCAATTATTTTCAACTGCACCTGCCATTTAGACTAAAAGTAGTAATTTCATTGTGCCTAAAATGTTTCAGTGGACAAGTACAAATTACCTATATTCAGTGACTTAATGCAACAGTAGAACTTTAATAGATCATATCTGTATCATATTGTATTTTAGGTTCTGGCAATTAAATAGGATAAAAGCACTACAGAAAATATGTCTACAGCTCATTTGTGTTTGATGATAATCTTTAATGTAATTAACAGAAGTAGGAAGCTCACTCTTAATGACATTGCTTATAAAATTAATTTATGGTTTTATCGCATTTTGACTGTTTATTTTAAAAATGAAAGTTTTGTATCCCATGTGTTTTTTCCCATGCTGTGTAAAGTTTCTGGTTAAATTCAACCACTTAAAATGTAGATCAATTCTACAAAGAAGCTAAAAGCACAAACTAGTGTAAAAAGGAGGAATTCCAGTTTGCTCCAAACTGAACAAAACAGTAAATTCTCAGAGTGCATCTGGGAAGGGACTACAGTTGTTTTGCTTTTCAAAAACTGAGGACAGACTTCAATGCATTACAAATATGTGCTGCTTTTTATTCCCAGGGAGTCAAGGGCACAAGAAGAGTGCTCGGACCCCAAAGGCTCCCAAGCAAGCTGGCATGAACTGGGCAGATCTTCTCCCACCCCCTCCAGCACATCCACCTCCCCACAGCAACAGCGAAGATTACAGCCTTTCAGTGGATGAGGGGTAAGAAAGAGGAAGGCATTGTCCACCTCCCACTCGAATCACTAGTTAATTGGAGTGTGATTTGCCCTGCACTGTTCTGGTGCTGCTCTGGAGCTGTAGCATGGCAATTTGGAGAGCACTTAGTGACAGTGCTGTGCATCCACTCAGCACATCCTTACTGAGCTGTTCTCAAGAGCACAGAGAACAGTGGTTTGTTTCTGGCTGTTAATACATGTGTCACATATACTAATTACACAGTACAAATTTAAGTCCTTATTTTCTTAAAAAATTAATTTTAGCTATGACCAAGAAATTCCTTGTCCTGTGCCACCTGCAAGGATGTATCTGCAGCAGGATGAGCTAGAGGAAGAGGAAGAAGATGAGCGAGGTCCTACTCCACCTGTCCGAGGAGCAGCTTCCTCTCCAGCCGCTGTCTCCTATAGCCATCAGTCAACTGCCACCCTCACCCCCTCTCCCCAGGAAGAACTCCAGCCCATGTTACAGGACTGTCAGGAGGATCTGGGACACACACAACACCAACCTGACCGGAGGTGTGTGAATGCAAATGTAGCAAGACAGATGTGACAAGAGTCATCTGAGCCCCACTGAAAATTCCTGTTGAATTTAGTGAGGCAAACCATTTCCCCATTATTCTGTTGCTATTTAACTTCTAATCCAGGATGCTAGGACTATTTTAACCTAAGAAATAGGTAATTAAGTTGCTTTATTGTCGTACAATGGGAAGAAATGCAGTATATCACCTTAGGGTACGTACATAAGTTAAATTTACAGTCATCAGGTTATTAAAGTGGTATCGTTAACACAGCTTACCATATAATTACAGTTCCATTGTTTCCAATAGATTTACTGCATTATTACCATAAAATAGCATGCATTATTTCACAGTAACTGTGCAATTAACTTGTCACCAATATCTATGAATATATATAAATATATAATTTATATAACCTATAGATTTGCCTTCCCTCATAAATCCTAATACAGGAAACTTCTGCTTGCAAAATTTTCTTAATATATGCATCTAACCTTATTTAAAGGAATGACCAACATTAATAAAGATAGATATTTGCTACTGGGAAATTTTGTTTCTTCTCTGAGTCGCTTTTATAGCTGTTCTGCGTATAAACACTCACAGCTTCTCTCCTATAAAACAGTGAATTCTGAATGAGCCTTTATGTATGATGCTTACATCTCTTGGCTTTTGTTAAGAAGGCACAGCTTTTTCCATCCCAAATGATGGGCTTTTATTATCTTTTTCCTCCAGTAGTTTGCACTATTGTTTATTGCCACAAATATATAAAAACTTACCTGCTGCATTCTATGTAGAATTTCTATTTTTAGCAATATACAAGCCTCTTAAAAAGAAATTTATATGATTTTTCTGAGTAGACCGTAGAACTTTGATTTTTCAACATAATTTACTGAATGTCTATAGACGTATTTTCCAGGATGTTTTTTAAAAGTTGGGTCATCTTTTTGGTTCCCATTTTTTAAAGTATGCATTAGTTAGCATCTTTTTTCTAAAGGGGCCTATATCTGCTTTTACTTTAGCTCCCCCCTACTTGATCTGCCTTGGTTTGTTTCCTTTACTCTTTTTGGTACTTGTATTGTGTATCTTGTCATCCTTTCCTCTTCTTTTCATTCTTCCTGAGTCTTCAAAATCATCAGTGGATGGCTAATTTCCTGTAATTTACATTGGCCCTGGTACACTGGTCCACAGAATTGTTCATTTTAATCATTTAAATTTTCTGGGTTATTTGAGAGGTAAAACTAGCTGGACACAAATGAAAAGGGGAAAAGCTAAGTGACCAATAGTCCTGAGTGACTTTCCAGAATCCCTGTGATTTTTCTGGCGAATGGGACATGTGTCCTGACATACAGAATGAAGTAGACACGGAAGAAGATGTATATAAACATGCATAAGCAGCTAGAAACTCCCTGGAAATTAGAAAGCCTGTTCAACACAAAGACCCCTGGCTGGTCACCATCAATGCCATCAAAAAGCACTGGCAGAAGAAGCTGAAAGGATGCTTCAATTTAAGCTCCTAGGGCATACAACTTACTCTTTTTGTGAACTGAAAAAATAAAATGTATATTTATTTTATCCCTTCTGCAGTAGTTAAGTCTAGCTTTGCTGAAAGTCTTAGAATTTGTTACTGACTAATTTTGTCTTTTCCATCTTACTTTTTCAAATGTTGTTTCTTCTCTTTTTGCTTCATTCATCTCATCAGTTTAAAAATAGTCTTATAATTCTATTTATTTGCTTTGTAAGGCTTGGCTGACTACCTGTTCCATCTGCTGGTGTTGATAACTACCCAGAGCTGCTGTTGAGGAATTGGGTGTCCTGTGCTCAACAGCTGTAACCCATTCTGGAAGGCTGGGGCCCTGTTTCAAATGTGGTGTGGCAATAGTTTCAAGCTAAGAATGCCTTCTAAGTGGTGCCTTTCCACATTGATCTGGAGTGTTTTGTCAGTGGTGGATTTATAGTGAAAATAATGCCAGAAATGCTGTTTGTCATACTTTTTATTAGTTTTACTCATAGTTTTGATGAATACTATTTTGTTTGCTGGTCAGAAGCAGGCATCTAGAATAGGATTTTGGTGGTGATGGTGTACAGTAATAATTCTCTGTCTGGTGATCTTGCTGGAAATATAGCAAACTGAAATAAATACCTGTGATCTAGAAGAGCCAAAAAGGGGAGCAAAAAACTAAAGATTTGGTGGAATAGCAGGTGATATAAGTTTTAAACCCAGAGCTGAGATAGGAGACAGTGTCACTTTTAAAGGGAGAACCTGCATCAGATAAAGGGAAAGAAGTATTGTTGATGCTGTATGCCCATGAACCGGCTGCTCTCAATTAGCCTATCCCTAAAGGTTGGCAGTCAAACTACATTTTCAAGAACCCTAACATATTTTGTAACCAGTTGCTTGTCTTCTGATACCAAAACCTAGAGAATAGATAAATATATCACAAGGACTTTTGTTGCAAGAGCTTTAAATTAAGGCAATAAATAAGACTTTATTGGGCAAGGTATCTAGTCAAAGCAGGTACAGCTTCCAGGCAGTGACAGCTTCTGGGGTCTGAGGGTGCTGTTATAAAAAGATTATTGGATATTTATTCCTAACTATTCTTTGTTCTGTTCAGTACTTAATACAGCAAGTGAAAAACAGTGATGATGTAGTCCAAGGAGGATCCAATTTTCTCTTGCTATAGAGTTTTAAAGGTCTTTCCTTGCTAACATTTCTTTCCAAAATAAATATGTATTCCCATTTATTAAAATTAAAGAAAAAATAATTAAATTGCATGTTACCTGCACAGAAGAGATGATTTAACCATGAGTGTCACCATTTCTCAATGTGATAATAAGGGGGTAAAGTTGTCAAAGGAGAATTACTTTGAAATTTTTTTCAAAGCAGACTGCAGTAGGAATTCCTGGTAAGCACAGCCAGTGGGGGAACCATTACTGCAGAAAGTGTATTTTCCTGCCAGGCAGATTGAAATTAAAGAGCATGTCTGTGGCCCCATGAAGAACTGTTGACAATGTTGCTACCTGGAACTTCTGAGTGAAGTATTAACTGATCATGAACATTGATCTGGTATCTTACACTTTGCCTCCTTAAGCTAGAGTTACTGTTACTGACAAATTAAGCCAAATTAATTAACCTATACATCTGTATGCATGTTGGTACCCCTAAGGCCTAGAACTAACACTATGGTAGAAAAGTTTTTTATTCATCACCTAGATCAATTTTAAAAATAATGAAATTGCAGTCTCTTTTTTCATATCTTTCTGAATCATGAGGGTGGGTGGAGGGAGGATAATCCTAATGGAGCAATCTATTTGGATAGATGCATCTGTTGACATTGATAGTTTCAAGCTATATGTTTACAGTTATTTCTTTTGCTTATACTCTCAAGGGCGCACAAATAATTTTTTTAATAGCCGCATGATCTGTAACCAACTCTTTACTTAGCACTACATGTGTTATTTACAGAAAATGAACAGCTTTATCATTAAAGTCAGTGATAAAGGAACCGTATTAAAAAATCAGATTTCTTTGTGATAGATTTTGAGCTACATAGCTGTCAGTTCTGATTTACAGCAAAAGTATAAACTAGAAAAATAAACCTGAGTGTTTCAGATATAAATTAGGTTGATTTAAAAGGCAGGCCAAGCTTGCTGGGAAATGAAAAAACTCTTTTCATCCATCTGCTGTTTCCTCTGACTTTGTTATGTGATCTCAATTCTTCTCACCCTTGTGTTTTTATGCAGACGTCAACCTGTGAGTCCTCCACCCCCTCCAAGGCCCATCTCCCCACCACACACCTATGGATACATCTCAGGGCCCTTGGTCTCTGACATGGATACTGATGCCCCAGAGGAGGAGGAGGACGAGGCAGATATAGAGGTTGCCAAGATGCAGAACAGGAGGCTCCTTTTGCGCGGCCTGGAGCAGACCCCTGCCTCCAGCGTTGGGGATTTGGAGAGCTCTGTGACAGGGTCCATGATCAATGGCTGGGGCTCAGCCTCTGAAGAAGACAACATCTCCAGTGGGCGCTCCAGCGTGAGCTCCTCCGACGGATCCTTCTTCACCGACGCCGATTTTGCACAGGCTGTCGCAGCAGCTGCGGAGTACGCGGGGCTCAAAGTAGCCAGACGGCAAATGCACGAGGCAGCAGGAGGTGAGTTGTCCTCTGCTTCATGGGAGAACCAAAAAAAGTGGCCATTGTGAAATGAACCTGCCCACAGGCGCTTTCTGATCTCCTGTTCATGGGATGTTTGGAAGTCAGGAAGAGGCAGAAAAGAAGGTGAAAGAGTTCAAAGAAATTTCTGCTCTACAGTGTTGTTCATAAGCAGCTCCTAGTTCTTTGGTCTCACTGATCACAGGCAAACATCAACCCTGCTGGTGGATTTACACTCAGAACTGAATGAGAGGGGAGAAAAAAAAGTATTATAGAAGTCTATCTTTTCCCAGTCAGTAGAAGGCCCCCGGTGTTTTCAGTCATTCAACAAGATTAAATCCCTCTCTATTGAAATGTCCAATAAATAGTAAACCTTTTTATGAGTTGCATTTTAATTTATGGATTATGCCTATGCAGCAGGGCCTTATGCATATGTTTGTGTTTTCACTTTTCCTTTTTCCTGTAGCACCATTGAACATATGTAACATGATATTTGAAATATTTCATTTTTACAACATACTGGACACTAGTAGCACTGTATATATACAGGTGTAATCTGTAACCTTACTAGGCCAAATGGATGTTGTTATACTTCATGTAAAAATAAGAATACAGCAGGCTGGGATGCAGGTTTCAGGCAGTTCCGTGATTGTTTTGACAATCAATCCTATTAAACTGCCAGACTTGGAGAAGAGATACTCTGTCACAACTGTGTCCACCCTGACTTCACAGATTTTCAACATCCCTCCCATTTCTGACATCCTTTCCCAGTTAACAGTCCTTTGTTTCATTTCAACACAGCTGTTCATCATGAAGAGTGAGGGGGGAGGTAATTAAGTAATTCTGGATGAAATCCTGACCGATTGAAGTAGGTGGCAAAACTCCCATTCCTACCTACAGGGCCAGGATTTTATCCATCTTGTACAAATAAATTCCTATAAATATGTGTAGAGACTTAAATATTTAGAAAAGGTCTTTTTACATCCGGTTGCTAATATTTTTCCAACAGTTAAGTTCCTGCTGTGCAGTTGTTTCTATATATTGGTATTACATGAGCCTGACTGCATGTCCTTAAAATGTGACACTTCTCTACAAATATTCTGTGATAAAATGCCAGCGTCCAGCCTTGACGTATTCCTGACTCAAAGTGGCAGAGGGGATTCTCTACCCAAGACCCGCTGGTCACCTGCTCTGCCTGTGTCAGGGATGACCTCGTGTGGCCCAAGCTAGGCAAGGGGAAACCTGAAAGGGAAACATCCTGCTCTTTACAGAAACTGGCTGGGTGGGAGTCTTGCTTGTGCTTGCCTGCTGATGGATTTTGTACTTCTGGGACAGGAGCTACCAGCTACCAAGCAGCTGGATAATTTCTGTGCAACCAAGCCAGCCAGCCTAATGATAGGATAGCAAATGCTTCAATTTAGTTACAGCTCATTCTAAAAAAACTGGATGAGCTTTACTATTGTTCCAATGGTGTATTTTTAGGTTCTGTACAGCTAGAGCATTCTGCTGTGAAAAGAGAAAGTCTTATTTTAGGTAAGAAGAATAATTGCTATTGTTCTCTAACCGTTTGCAGGCCGTAGACATTTTCATGCATCGCACTGTCCCAGACCTACCAGCCCTGTATCTACTGACAGCAACATGAGTGCTGTTGTAATACAGAAGGTCCGACCTGCCAAAAAGCAAAAACACCAGCCAGGACATCTGCGCAGAGAAGTCTACACAGATGGTGAGTCCACTGAAACGGGTGAGAGCCTCAGTGAACCTTTCTAAATACGCATTCAGCGCCTGTGCAGGAAATTTTTCCACAGAGATAACGCTGTGTTTCAGAATTCAGTGATTTGTGTTTCCTGTTGCTAAACACACTGAACAGTTTAATCATTTTAAATGCCAGAGTTTCTTAATACTGTACGTTGATGCTTCCACTCCAGAGCCTTGCACCTGTTTTCTATAGTGTCCTAATCGGCTAATTACCATCAGTATTTAAGAGCCCAGATAGCTTAAATGGTACAGCCGTTGAGAATAATGCATGGGTAGGATTAAAATCTTTGTTCATTGACTATTAAAAACCTTCAGAATTTGTCTTTTCATGAAAAAAAGCAATTCACCATTCAAATGGTGGACAGCACAAATCAGTGAATTTGTAATCCTGGCCACAGCATTGTTGCAAGCGGTTGTGAGTGAAAGCAAAATCTAATCATCTTCCTTCGTGCCTTCACACACAATATCAACTCTTGCTGAAAAGGTAGTGCTTGTATTCTCTTGGGGCTGTAGGATGATAATGCAAACATTGTGATGTTGTCTAGAGAGAGCCTTTAATGAAAATGCCTCAGGTGGTGCAGCTTTTATTAAAGCACTGCCTTCCAGTTGTATAAAGCAATCCATGGGCTTTGTTGGAAATTCATGTAAGATAAATTCCCCAAGACTTAACCCATCTTGTCAAGTTTGCTGAATTTGCTAACAGGAGGGAGGTGTGGGGAAAGGGGAGGGGACAGGAGGGAAGGGAAAAGGAAAGAAGGGCAGAGCTCACCACCTCCTGCTTCTCTGCAACAACAATCTGATTAGGACTTTCATTACCAGCCTGAAATTTTTCAAAGAGGGGCATCATTTGCCATTATCATATGAAAGGCTAATATTATAGATCCTTATCCTGGGTTACAAGAAGGGAGTTTTGAACCACTTCTCCCTGTGATTCCTGCCACTTGACGAAAAAATCTAATACAAAGCTCAAAGCACGATGAGCAGAAGTAATTTAGCAATGAGTGGTTGTCCATGCTTTTATCTGTACTTTATTCCAAGTATTTTCTCTCAGTAGCATCTATCTGATATTATGCTGCGTTAAATGCTGGCATGACACAGTGCACCTGGGCCTCTTGGCTTGTGCCCAGGCCCCTTCTGTCAGTAAAACTGAGCTGCTGGAATATTATCTGATTTCAAGAGGTTATTACAGTGGTTTTGTGCATGTTTGCTTCTGTGAAAGGACAACACAAGGTGTAAATCCAAAAACTGTACCAGAAACGCCATGTTTATGAGACTCTTGTAATGGCGTTTCACAGGATTTTATTGACATTTCATCAGCTTTTATTCTCTTGAAGAGAATGCTCTGAATTGAATAATTGGCAGAGCATCATGCCTCAATGCAAACACAATAGCTAGGACATCAGAAATAAATAAAGGTGTTTTATGTGGCCATTTGCTTCTAACACGGGGATAAATAAGAGATGTGCCTGTATTTGATGACGGGTTTTTGTGAAAGTAGTTACACAGAGTTAAATCATAGAGCCATTGTCATTAGGTATTGCAATATAGATTTGACAATCATGATCAATATTTGTTTTGTGTTATGTAGCACCTGCTTACTTCAGCATATTTTCTAATTAGGTAAGAATTTCCACTAACCTCTTTATAGTGCAATACAGTGTGGTCACAGGGAATAGCAAATTATGGCTTTAGTTCCTGCAGATCTAATAAAATCCAGTTCAAAGGCTGAAGGACTTGTTTATTTTTATTTTTGATTTTTTTTTTAATTATTATTTTTTCCCATCAGTATATTTGCATAAGCATGTTTGGAACCTTTCTGTAGATTCTAACCATTCACTTTAATAACCACATCTAGTATATTGTGACCCTTTAGAATTAGCTATAAAATAACATACAGTCATTGTTCTCCTTAGGGGGAAAAAAATGATAGGGATGCATGAATGAAGCATTTAAGCACAATTGACCTTTTTGAGATATGCTTAAGTTTTTATACTGTCTTGATGATTATTATTTATATTATTTTTATAGTTATATTTATTTTTAT